>MU267593.1:121635-315817 GCA_021014935.1 Hygrophoropsis aurantiaca
CCTCTTTTAAAGAAAGGAAATTGGCCTCGTACTTGCCAGAATTGGCCCACTGCGCTAGTGGATCAGCCTTGTATATCCTAGCGCCGGCAAGCGGCAGTCCCCGACTCTGCTCTCTGACAGCTTTTGACTGTAGAAAGAAGGAACTTATGATTTGAAACGATATCCATTGCTTTGCATTCAAACTATATTGCTGCGCTATTTCTTTGATCAATTGAACAGGAGATGCAAGAGAACGCGGAAAATCGTTGGTGATCTCCGTTATCGGGTGACATTGATTAATAGTGCATGTTGTGCTCGGCATAACATTTTCGCTTTCAAGAACCATTTGTGCATCAATTTTTTTTTGTACATCGGCACAATTTCTGCGAACGTTAACGAGGAATATTTCTTGTTCCTTTGTCGCGGATTTCCATTGCTTCAATAAGGATGGTGTTACAACAGGGAGAGGTTCAGTTGTCGAAGTATTCTCACTTTCAACTTGTAACATAACAGAAATCCTTTCATGTGATTCGCCATCCACCGGCTCAAACCAGCCCGATTGTTGAAGATTCATGATGGCCTGTTGAACCACTAAGTCTTTCTTACTTACTTGTTCATTGATGATAAAGCTATTCTCCTCCTCATCAGCAAAAGAAGGGTCGTTATGCGAAGCTATCACTGCCTTAGTGAGCTCTTGAGACTCCTTTGAAATAGCTGCTTGCTTCTTCAATCGTTCCGCATCTCTTTCATCTTCACATTCGTGTATGGCGTCCCAATTATGCATGACAGATAAACTCTGTCCGTCAAAATGGTAGCTATTATACAAGGACTCAAAAGTGTCACCATCTGTAAGTAAATCGTCAGATATACTGAACGGCTTGAAATGCGCTAACATGAAAGGATAATAGTCTTCTTTGTTCCGAGGTGATGGAATAGATTGTCCGATCACTCTAGGAATCAAATGTCGACTATCTTCTCCCCTTTCTGCATTGGTGTGTTCTAGCAGATGATGAGTGTCTTTGAGTGGGTGAGGTGTAAGAAGAGAATGTCTATGAAGTACATGTTCAGAAGGACTTTCGAAATCATACTCAGGGTTATACTGCTTACTGTTGTTCCTTTCCAGTTCTACACATCGTGCAAACTCGTAGAAGTTCATGCTTTTGAGCGACAGGGATCTGTACAAATAATCATGTATTTGATTTGACTCAACCAGCTCTCCATGAGCATTGATGGAAATTCGAAGAGCACAGCGCTCACTTGGCTCATTGACATTTTCATTTTCATCGTCCTCGTTGTCTTCGGATGAAAGTGATGCACGAAATGGATGCGCGTACATTTTATGGACACAGGACAGTAGTTGAGCTGACATCATTGGTACGGTACGATGAGAAGACATTGTATCATCTAGGCCACGAAGATATCTTGCGGCTTGTTGAGCATGAATTTGCTGTTGTCGACTGAACTGAGTTAAGCATTTGTGTAGCAACATTCTCGCTTGATCTCGAGGAAGTGACTGTTGGTTGGAAGGCATCTGGCTTACTACCTTCGACAACAAGGATAATTGCTGATGAGTATTTGCACTCATCTTCGTAATATAGTCACTGATGTAGCACATCGCAGCCTTTGCCGCTTTCCCAGATAATATACATTTGAGATCGTGATTATGACGAGTACAAACGAGAATATAAACGTTATGGAAATTCACATTAGTGTCATGACAAACAAGTACTATGGAATTAGTCTCACTGTCAAAGTATGAAGCGTCCACGATTTCATGTGGAAAGAGAAAGCGACAGCGAGATTCATTTCCATATTTGTGGCATACAGGTCTGCATACATGACGCTGTAGAATTTCACCTGTTTTCTTCACTTCAGATATAAACACTGACTCCCAATCCTCCAATATGTCCATCGCAGTCTTCTCTCTTAAAGGCGGCAACGGTGGTCGTTCGGTTCGCGGTTCATAAGAAGAATCTACAACCATTTCCACGTCTGGTAGATCCTGATGTATAATGTCATCGAAGTAATCGAAAAACTGCTTTTCAAATTCAGGACTAGACTTCAGTTTGTCGTGTAAATCAGAAGGATTCAAGCCACCCACCAGCCAGATGACGAAGTGTCCATGAAGGCAACCTCTCTCAGTATATTCTGCTGTACCATAAAAAGCTCTGACATGTCCGAGGATTCCCCCTTCAAGTGATGATTCTCTTTTCTTGTAATCCCAACCCAACAGATACTTAAAAATGCAAGAAACGGAAAAATCAAAAAAATCAGCTGCTGCCACTGGATCGCGAGCCAATCGCAAAGATCGCTCATGAGCAGGTACGAGCTGTGGAAAACGTTTGGTAAGTTCAACCGTTTCATCCCCATACATGACCTGAAATATCGGGCTATGAGCAGGATTGGGATTTGCGGTAAAGAAAAGAATCGGCAAACCGAAATATCCCATATAACTTCTAATTTCGTTCCGTACAAAAATTTTTGCCGCTTGCGAGCCTGGAATGCGTGCGGATATTGTGTTTACATGATTGAGAAGTTGAAGAGCCTTTTTCTGTTCCCTGTCGAGAGTACGAGCCGAACCTTCCTGTTCTAAGTGCTTTGCAGTAGATTCCAAAACCGACGACGAGATACTTACCAATTCACGAGAAACGCGGTCGAATGACTCTTTCTTAACCGAAAATGATGTGTGTAAATGAGCAGCTCGTCTTTGTAGAATGCTGAAGACAACAAACATATATGAATGGTGATATCGAAAAACTCGATCTGGAATATCAAAGTAGCTTGCGGCTTGGGCACGAAAAGACAAAGCTGTTGGTCTACGAGGGTCTTCAAAGCCACCTATTCCAAAGGGAAACAATGATGGATACATACCCATGATTAAAGCTGGGTTTTTATATTCTACTACAGGATTGCTTCCGTGGTGAAGAATGAGGTCTGGCTGAACACTGGATTTATCAAAATTTGGAATCAGATTCCGAAGTCCAGAAGCAATGAATTGACGTCCAGAAACTTTATCGCATTCAGGATCGCTCACACCGAGTTTTTCTATGTAAGTCTGATCAGAGACAGCCAAGTTTTCTGCAGGATGTTCGGACAAACCTGCGGTTTCTTCGCTGAAAATTTGATTTGGCACTTGTTGGTGATCTTCGATAACGCAGTCGTCAATGCCAGGTAGGATTCCATCATCAGGAAAAGAGGCTAGGATAGTTAGGTCAATAGCTACATCCCGGTAGAGTCGGTTATGCTGTTTCAAAAAAACTAACCACGCTCGTATTTTATCTTTTCTGACGCGAAAAATGGAAACCAACTTTTCCGGATCAAATTTCTCCGGACCTATGAAAACAACAGAAAGAGCATCATTAATGTCAGAAGGCGTGCGTGGAAGAACAGATGCCGTTGATACTACATTCATCTCATGAGCGCAAGTATTGCCATGCAACACTCTCGGTACAGAAGCATCGGTTGATTGGAACAGTCGAGTAACATGAGCAGTCGCGCGATATAAAGCACAAGTCATCTCTTCCACCCACGTAAGATCTTGAAACTCCACAGGCAACAGACCACGATACAGGTTGTTCGCTAGTGCCAAACGAGGTATTTTCTCAGCTAATAGCGAAGACCTGCATTCCTTGCACAAGTCGATAGAAAATCGATCACAATCCATTTTATGAACTCCCTGCTTACATAGCATTAGACCATCAAGCCGGCCATGACCAAAAATGAATTCAGATGACAGTTGCTGTACAATACAATGGGCGACAATAAAACTGTCTTCTATACGTAGAATATCCAAATGAAGTTCCTCTTCAATGTCAGATTGTACTTCTCTTTCTATGATGATGTTAGACACTTTCTTTTCATATTGGGAACGAGAACACACCGCACAAGTTGAACCCTTCGTCCAAAGAGTTCCCTCGAAATACCGATGCATGCATGAGAATATAGTATCACGGGCAACTCGCTGAGGCCAATTTGCAACGATGCTATCGACATGTAAACACTTATCAGCTAAAAAAGCAGCTTTAACAGATACATTACGTTGTCTCATGAGCTCGTGATGATCCAGAGAGCCTTGAGAAAAAATCACCATAACTTCACGTCCGAAAAGATAGGTAAACATAGACGATACGAAATCAAGTCGAGATTGGAGATCAACGTCAATGTTAGGATAAACACTGAGAACATGTGAGTAAAAAGAGTTCTCATCGAGGGAAAAAAGATACAAAGCGTAAGAACGAACAAGTGCCAACAATGCTCGCGCAAATTCAGACTTGGTAGAACCCACAACAGAAGGCCGCACTGATGGATGAACACACTGTAATGACATCTTCAACAAATCAATGGGTAATTTTGAAAGACGCGAAATAATTAAATTATCACCGCCAGACATCCATGATAATGCTTTGATCACTTCCGTGTCAGGATAAGAGCTGTTGTCGGTCCATACAGGAGAACGTACCGCTTTCATGATTATATTCCCAACAGACTGCTGCATAATATCATTTATCGCCAAAAACCTGCATCTTCGACCCTGCTGTTCAGGTTGAAGCTGAAATAGTTGAGTATCGGAAAGACCGATCAAATAGCGAGATTGGCAACCAACGTATCGTAAGAGCGCAGAAACCATATCACTTTTTCGAAGTTTACTCTTACCTCTGAACCCGGCTGGCTGCACTTTCAGCACATGTTCTTTCATCTGGAGAACAGTTAGATCATATAATGCCAAAGACCGCTGTGAATCGGCATGAAAACACCATAATGGATTTAATGATAGCACAGAAGAAACGATCGTCAACATTTGACACAGTTTTTTGTCGTGAGCGACGCACAGTTTATCGTCGTGAGCGACGCACAGTTTATCGTCGAGAGCGACGCACAGTTTATCGTCGTGAGCGACTATGAATTTATCGTCGTGAGCGACTGAAGTGAGAGGGAAAACTCCCGGATGACATAATGTTAATAACACTTTCTCACGAGGTACACTTCTTGGCTGGTCCGCGAAAAGTTTACCCCGCAGAACCCTCCTCTCTCCTAGAGAGTCGGGGATAAACAGTCCATAACAAGTATTATGACTATCACTTCTAGGCTTGGCTGAGAGTTTGGACCATATCACCTCTAACGCTATCTTTTTCTAATAGTGCCTTTATGGACCGTCCTCGGTCAAGATCACCAGTTCGTTATCATCAAGACAGATACGATAGAGACCGAGAGGACCATTACCAAGGACCATCTCGTAGCGACAAACGGTCATCAAGGTACGATGCTAGAGAAAGTGACAAGAAACGGGAAAGAAGTCACAGTAAAGATGGAGGCAAAGAGAAATCTTCGCGGCGACACAGAGAACGTAGTCGGAGTGTAGAGGAAGACCGGAAGGACAAGAAGTAAGTTGTTCCTCATTGTTTACTCCACTAAACTCAAAGTTATCAGGCGTAAACGAGACAAATCCGAAGAGCGTAAAGCTAGAAAGGCCGAAAAAAAGAGAATAAGAGAGGAAGAAGAAGCTCGCCAAGTAGCGGAACTTAGTGTCTATAGCGCAACAGATAATCCTTTCCACGACGTCAACCTTGGTCAGCAATTTCGCTGGCACAAGAAAAATGAGAAGGAAAGGAAGCAAGGATTATCGTTAGCCGAATCTCAGAGGAGGGATGCCCTTCGGAGACAAGAGGCAAAAGAAGAACTGGAGCGTCTGAATAAACGACGTGCCGAAAGAGAGGTAGAGCAACGCCTCAGAGAAGAGGAGGAGATGCGAATGCAAAGGATGGCCGAGTCCGCTCAGATGTCCGAGTGGATAGCGAAGGACGGTGACTTTCAGCTGGATCAGGAGCGCAGCAGGGCTGCCATTCGTATCAAGGAGAAGCGCGCAAAGGCAATCGACTTCCTCGCTCTCAATCTAAGATATGTAAACTCTCCAGAGGAAGAGGAAGAGGAAGAGGAGGACGCGGGACTTGAGATTGATCTTGATGAGCCCTACAACATCTTAGACGTATGCTTTCCGGTGATATTTAGTCTTTCACTATTCTGATTTGTTTTTCAGAGCCTCTCTCCGGACCAAATCGAAGAACTACACGATGACATCGATAGATACCTTTCCCTAGAGAATTCTGAAGTCAATCTTGAGTTTTGGACCGTAAGTTACCTTACATCCCTTGTATTTGCGTTACTTATGTCATATACAGAATATGATGGTTGTGTGCAAAGACCGTTTGGACAGAATAAAGATTAGTGAGCGCATGGGTGTGGAAGCTGCTGCTGCTGTGGAATCCGATATTACTGCACTGCTTTCCGGGAAATCTTATGAGCATCTCGCTACGCTTCAAAGGCAGATCCAAGCCAAGCTTACTAGTGGGGAGCCTATTGACGTGGATTATTGGGAGAATCTATTGAAGAAACTCCTTGTGTGGAAAGCCAAAGTTCGTCCGTTTTCTTAATTAATTTGCACCCCTCTAACTCGTATTTTCTAGGCCAAGTTGAAGAGTCTGCATGAAGTAGTTGTTCGTAACAGGCTCGAGCAATTACGAAAGAGACAGCGAGATGAAGCTCTGCAAGCTCAGGAAGAGCTACTTGCTGGAGTTGCTAAATCTGCCGCACAGGGCTGGACTGATACCAGGGTTGCAGCAGCTGAAAACGACCTTGACGAAACGGAGACGTCTCCTGACCAGACAGAACCATATGATAGATCAATGAGTCCGCCACTCATCGACATCACAAGATTACACGCAGACGAACGCCAAATTGATATCATCACCGAAGCAGATGATCGTCGATCTCTGGTAAGAAAAGAACCTGCCTTTTATTGTGTGGTTTTTGATTCAGCTTGCCTCTTCAGTTCTCACAACGTCGCAACGTTGCGGCTTCACGGTTTGTTCCCAAGGCTGCGCAACCCGTGGTTCAAGTGGAAGTAACGGAAGTGGCTGCCAGCGGCGCCGATCTTGCATCCGAAGCACTTTACAGGGCTGAGGCCGAGAAAGAGCTTGACGAAGAGGAAGAGCTGTTCAACCTCGAGGAAAATATCGTCAATCCTACGTCGTACAACTGGGAAGACAAATATAGACCACGAAAACCGAGGTATTTCAACCGTGTTCACACTGGGTACGAATGGAATAAATATAATCAAACACATTACGAGTAAGTCTCGCCTCTCATCTGTTCATCGGATAACTTATGGCGGGCAACAGTGTGGACAATCCTCCCCCCAAAGTCGTGCAGGGCTACAAGGTATGTAATAGTGAAATATGAGCGACTCATGCTTTGACCTCATGTTTTGCAGTTCAATATCTTCTACCCGGATCTTATTGACAAGTCCAAGGCTCCTACGTACAAAATCGTCAAGGAGCCGGGCAACGAGGACACTGTTCTGCTGCATTTCAGTGCTGGACCTCCCTACGAGGACATTGCGTTTCGAATTGTGAATCGGGAGTGGGAATTCTCTCATAAACGGTAAGTTTGACTCTACTATGTCTTAAGCCTTGCTGACGCTCCATAAAGTGGTTTCCGGAGTAGCTTTGATCGTGGCTGTCTTTCGCTTTGGTTCAATTTCCGGCGTAATGTAAGTGCAGCATGGTTGTTTTTATGAGTAGTGCACTCAACGTTTCGCCAGTTCTACCGCAAGTAACGTATTTCGACTCGTTTACTCTGGCCAATTTGTATACTTTGCACCCTGACAATGTAATGTTATTCTTCCTATCCCATCCCCCTTTCTGAAGAGTATCTCCAAGAACGAGGTAACGATGGGTACACTTAGTTTCCAAGGCAAGACTGAACAAAAACCAGCCACCACGTATTGCACGAGGCAACGTTCTAAGGCGCCAATATGGCCGCGGAGATGAAAGGCAAATTCCGTTGCCACGTGCGGACAACAAATTTCCATTTCGAGAGCTACTGTGGATGAATACGCTCAGAACAGCGAGCAACGGATTCAAATGGACTATCCACAATCCTATCCTTTTTTTGTCTTACATGGTGGTGAAGACTGAACTCCTTGGTTCTAACACGTAGGGGTCCCATTGTCCTCAGTTAGTCTCAAATCAGGCTGTGGATAGATATGTGGCACCTGCTGTGGACGCCCGCTTTGTTTTTCACTGTGACGCCACAGAATTTGTGGCCAAAGCACACACGGCTATGCGTCAAAGCGACATCTTCGGTGGTTTATATTCAGTACAAATAGGACAGGTGCAGCTAAGGAATCTGCATCTTACTCAACCGCCCACCAACTCACTTTTATCTTGAAATGTCATCTCCCCTAGCCTCCTCCCGCACTGTGACACAACTTGTTCGCGTAGATGATGCACTCAAAGTCACCGAGATTAGTTACATCGAGAACCCTGCATACGCAGGAATCAGCCTTCCTTCTATGAAGCCTGCGGTTTGCAAAGCCTCTTATACATTGGCCGATACCACCGAAGATCCGTTTGCGCAGTCGGTTGACGCCAAATCTTACTACGCCGACCTTTCGAATCTCAGGCCAGGCAATGCCACCCTTGAGACGGTTGAACACGTCGACTCCGCGTGGCACAAGCGATATAGTGCGCCTACTCTGGTGTCTTTTCCTTCCTCTGCGTCAACTACGCCCGAGAAATCGGCGTGCAAACAGCAATATAACTCGCCGTCGTGGGGGAGAATGGGCTTTCCTCCAGTCAAAGAACTGTCCAGCTACGACAGGTTCTCCGTCGCAGGCGTCACTTCGCCTGCTGCTACTGGAGACCCCTTGTTTCCTCCAGGATTGAACCTTCCATACTCTCGAGTTAACATGTCCAATGTAGAGAGTAACATGCTCTCTTCAGACTCTCGTAGGACGCAGTGGCCCTCGCTCACCCCAACTTCACCCCAGAACTTTAATACTCATGTCGTTGAAGATGCCATGGCTCAGTGGGCTTCTGACGTCCTATACTCCCTCGGTGCCGACTTGGCAGCAGCCGGCATTTTCCCCAATGTGTGAGTAATCTCTCTTTAATAGTAAATGAAGTTTTCTAAATATCTAGTCACTACAGCTCTCGCATGGGCCCAGCAGCCGCTCGCAAATACGTCGGTGGACGTATCATGCGAATCCTTAGGAATATTGAATGCCCGAAGTTGGTCATTGTCCACGCGTTTTGGTACATCGCCCAGCTTACTAGAAGAGTGGATGATACCACAACAACGTTCATTTTCTACGATTTCTTGTTTCGTCAAGGCGCTCGGACAGTCGAGGAAGCCATGCTTCGCGCTTTTGTCAGCGCGGCCATGATTAGTGATAAATGGATCAACGATTGTACTTTTAGCACCAAGACTTGGTATGTCCACCGGATACTCGTGTCTGCTTGTCTGCTTACGTTTCTTTAGGCGCAATCTCACCTCCGTCCCTGTAGCTAGCCTCAATGCAACGGAAAGCTTTATGTTCAGATTGCTGGATTGGAAGACCGCTATCCCCAGTGATCAGTGGCGGCTGTGGTTACAGCAGTTGCAGCAATGGGGCAACACCACTGCGGTTTATGCCTCTGTCCCCCGAGAACCAGTGTCTCCTCGGGTCATTATGGACATGGTTATCGATTCCATACTAGAGGAAGATTCCACGGCTATTCCTCCGACTTCCCCCTTGGACCACACGCTGACAGTTAAGGCAGATTCAGTGCCCACGTCATATCCGGGCCCAAGAGTCTCTTCCCTTCCCAGCCCTGCGGAGTGGTGTCCAGAGGCCGATGAAGTGGTGTTACCAGGACCTCGCCGCCATCTCAAAATGTTCGCTCCTGGTGCGCATCGAGACCAGTTTACCACTGGGTATCCTTCCAGCATCGGAACGTCTTTCGTTGGTCCATTTGGTGTGATCGGAAATCGCCTTACTCAGGATATCATGCCGACATACGCACCCTGGCCGACCACAGCTTCTTGGAGTGCCGTTCATGGGTGAATAGTCGCGCCCTCGTTCTCATTGCCCCCCCTACCTTGCCTTGTGCTCCTTGATGCAGAATTTACCCGGGACTATTGTTCGCCCCACAGGCTTGTCGGTCCCAATATGTCACCCCTCCTCGCTGTTGCGACATAGAGGGCTTTGCATCCCTACTGCAGGCCCGCTGTTTTGATGTTTGGTTTGGTTTTTGGTTCCAGTTGGTTGTGCGCATTTCATGTCCTAAATCCATCCATCCCAGCATCTCTCCAATCACGTCCTTCACATTTCGTACTAACTCTCTGTTGTCTGTGTTTGTATCTCGAGGGTTTCTCAGTGGATTCGTAATGCTATCAATGCCCTGAGTTATTGCCAAAGCGCAGAAGCTCGGGGGATTACTTGTTTCTTTGGTTATATGCGTGACTTGGACCACCCCAAAACCTTTCCAGCACATTCTCTGTTGCCACCACTTGGAGTGATAATCTGCTTAGTCATCTACTACTTGATCTATTTACTTGATTTTGGAGTGCCCTGCGCCCGAGCTGTTCTTTTGACAGTCATCTAGCATTTTATCATTTATCATCCCTTGTTTTCTATGACGGACACGACCATTAATACTGTCAAAATGGATGTCGACGAGGCTGCGATTGATGAAGGGCTCTATTCCCGCCAGTTGTAAGCATCTACAATGTTATACCCAACTATGGATCTAATAAAGCTGAATCGCTGTTAGGTATGTACTGGGACATGAAGGTCAGGATTAAGCTCTTACAATATGTTTCCAACCTCATTGTCTCCATAGCAATGAAGAAGATGGCTGCGTCCAACATCTTAATTGTTGGACTGCAAGGTCTCGGAGCTGAAATAGGTGACACAGCTGATCATATACTTACAACCACACATCTGACCTCCATGCAGCAAAGAATGTATGCCTGGCTGGTGTAAAGTCTGTTACGCTTTACGACCCGGAGCCAGTGACGATTCAAGATCTCAGCACTCAGGTTAGTTCACGTCGAGGTTGCCACTAGATAACCAAAGTGACAGTCTCCAGTACTTCCTACGCGAAAGCGATATAGGACAATCACGCGCCGAAGCAACTTTTCCTCGGCTGGCTGAGTTAAATGTTTACGTTCCTGTTCGCGTCCTTAAAGGGACACCAGGACAAGAAATATCTGTAGATTTGATACAAGGATTTCAAGTACGCGACTTTTGATTTTATAAGCAATCCTTCTCACCCCCACCTAGGCAGTGGTATTGTGCGGTGCATCTTATAATAAGCAACTGGAAATCAATGACTGGACCCATGCTAATGGCGTTCACTTCATTGCCACAGAAACCCGTGGATTGTTTGGGCATGTTGTATATTACATTTACACATCTACAATAACTAATGTCTATAGATAGGTCTATTTTCACCGATTTCGGCCCCAAGTTCACTTGTGTAGACCCTACTGGAGAGCAGCCACTGTCAGGGATTATTACATCTGTTAACAAAGACCACGAAGGATTGGTCACATGCATCGACGAGACATTCCATGGCTTGGAGGATGGAAACTTCGTCACATTCACCGAAGTTCAAGGCATGGAAGAGCTCAATGGCTGCAAACCACGGAAGGTTACTGTCAAAGGTCCTTATACTTTCGAAATTGGAGATACATCCAATCTCGGCGATTATATCCGGGGAGGGATTTTCACACAGGTCAAGATGCCAAAGATCATTGAATTTGTGCGTACGTCCCCCGTGTTTCTTGATCAGCCCTCACATTTTTTCTTAGAAATCTCTCCGTGAATCTTTGGCTTCCCCCGAATTCTTCATCACCGATTTTGCCAAATTTGAAAGGCCTGCTGCATTGCATGCCGGTTTTCAGGCTTTGTCGCAATTCAAAGCTCAATTTGGACGATTACCTCGCCCTAGAAATCCGGAAGATGCGAAAACAGTTCTTGCACTTGCTCAGAAGATCGACGCTGATGCGGATGAAAAGACTGTTACAGAGCTTGCATATCAAGCTACCGGAGATATCGCCCCTATCGCTGCGGTTATTGGCGGTTTTGTGGCACAGGAAGTCTTGAAAGCATGCTCGGCGAAGTTCCATCCCATGGTTCAGCACCTGTACTTTGATTCCCTAGAATCACTACCTTCAACTACACCCGCGGAACAAGACTGCCAACCCATCGGAAGTCGCTATGATGGGCAAATAGCTGTGTTTGGAAAGACTTTTCAAGACAAGGTTGCGAACCACCGTCAATTCCTCGTTGGTGCAGGAGCGATTGGTTGCGAAATGCTAAAGAATTGGAGCATGATGGGCCTGGCCACAGGCCCTAACGGAATCATTCACGTCACTGACCTTGATACCATCGAGAAGAGTAACTTAAACCGTCAATTTTTGTTCCGCGCGAAAGATCTTGGTAAATTCAAGTCTGAAGTTGCTGC
Organism: Hygrophoropsis aurantiaca; assembly: GCA_021014935.1. Classification (NCBI taxonomy): domain Eukaryota; kingdom Fungi; phylum Basidiomycota; class Agaricomycetes; order Boletales; family Hygrophoropsidaceae; genus Hygrophoropsis; species Hygrophoropsis aurantiaca. The sequence goes on from MU267593.1 coordinate 133,905, forward strand.
GGCTGCCGTCGCGGAGATGAATCCAGCTCTCAAAGGGCGTATCGTGTGTAAGCAAGAGCCTGTCGGTCAGGGTACTGAAAGTTAGTACACCGTTTGTTGATGCACATATATTGCTGACCCGGTCATTCAGGTGTTTTCAATGACGATTTCTTTGCTGGCATCGACGGTGTAACCAATGCGCTCGATAACGTTGCTGCTCGTTCGTATACATATTTTATTTACATTACTGATGGTAATGATTTTCTCGGCAGGCTTGTATATGGATCAACGCTGTATCTTGTATGAGAAGCCTCTTCTAGAGTCGGGGACGATGGGCACCAAAGGCAATATGCAAGTAGTAGTGCCTCATTTGACCGAATCATATGCGTCGTCACAGGACCCACCAGAAAAGCAAACGCTTTCATGCACGGTGAAGAACTTCCCCAATGCCATCACCCATACAATTGAGGTATATCTACCCTTTGTGTTATGCTTCAGACTGACATATGATCAAATAGTGGAGCCGACAAGAGTTTGACGCAATGTTTGTGAAGCCAATAGAATCTGTTAATCAATATCTCTCGGAGCCTAACTACCTGGAAAATTCTCTCAAATATTCTGGTCAGCAACACGATCACGTCGAGCAGATTGTTTCATATCTCGTCACCAACAAGCCATTAACTTTCGAGGAGTGTATTGTTTGGGCGCGGTTGCAATTTGAAGAGAAATTCAACAATACCATCAGGCAGCTATTGCACAGCTTACCCAAAGATTCATTGACGAGCACCGGCCAGCCATTCTGGAGTGGTCCGAAGAGGGCGCCTGATCCACTCGTATTCAACTCAAACGATGTGAGCCGATGTCTCCTTTGGCCCTGAATGTTTGCTGATCCGATCATTAGTCCACTCATCTCTCCTTCATTATCGCAGCAGCTAACCTTCACGCATTCAACTATGGGTTACGCGGTGAAACAGATCCTATAATATTCAAGAAAGTTGCAGATGCTGTCATTGTGCCTGAATTCTCTCCCAGGAGCGGCGTAAAGATTCAGGTTAACGAGAACGAGCCTGTCGCGCAGTCATCAGCTGGCATGTCTATCAGAGTCGAAGAGAAGATGCTTTGAACTGACGGTTCTAATGTAGATCCTGATGATATTTCGGAGCTGGTCAAGAGATTACCTTCCCCTTCATCGTTGGCAGGATATCGTCTGACACCGGTTGAATTCGAGAAAGACGACGACACGAACCACCACATCGACTTCATCACTGCCGCTTCAAACCTTCGCGCAATGAACTACACTATCCCCATTGCTGATCGCCACGCGACCAAGCAGATTGCGGGAAAGATTATACCAGCAATTGCGACGACCACAGCTCTTGTTGTTGGTTTGGTTAACTTAGAACTTTACAAGGTATTATAATCGATTCCTTGAACCATCTTTTCTTGTTAATGCCCCTTGGTGCTTAGATCATCGACGGGAAAAACACAATTGAAGAATACAAGAATGGATTCATCAATCTTGCTCTTCCGTTCTTTGGCTTCTCTGAACCCATTGCCGCCAAGAAGAACAAATATTGTGGAATAGATTGGACATTGTGGGATCGTATCGAATTCAAAAATGACCCAACGCTTAAGGAATTCATCGCCTGGTTCAAATCCACCCACAACCTAGACGTTAGCATGGTCAGTCAAGGTGTAAGCATGCTGTGGAGCCCGTTCATCGGAAAGCAGAAGGTAATCAAAGCATGTTTTTCGTTTTGCTGACGTTTATTAACACGGGGAATATTTTTCTCAGAGCGAGCAAAGACTTCCTATGAAATTCAGCAAACTCGTGGAGTTCGTTAGTAAGAAGCCTATTCCACCGCATACATCGCACTTGCTGGTAGAAATATTGGTTTCGGATGAAGAAGGGGAAGATGTCGAAGTAAGAGACACCGTTTTCTTTTGCGCAATGTAGTTACTGACTCAAGCTGCAGGTACCATTTATCTTAATAAGAATTTGAAGAGAGTACAACAGACGAGCAGTATTCCAATCATTGTACCAGTAGATTGTGTAATGTGTATCGATTTCTTTAGAGCACCTGCGTTATGCATTATACCTCTGTGGGTCTGGGCCAATGATCACACAGAAAAACAGCGGCATAGTTTTGGAATGGCATTGAGAGTATGTACCGAAGGAAACCGTAGTACGTACACTTTCATGCCCAGGAAAAAGGCATGCATAACTACTTACCTACGAAGTGGGGTAGGGGACGAAGAAAAGCTGAATGGCTAAACTGCGTCAAAGGGGCGGACGAAGAGAAAGGGGGAAGAGCGGCAACATGGAATCGAACACAACTGGGGTGCGAGGTGTTACTTCGATAATAAGTGGAAAGAATAGATGAAATGTTTTTGTAATGTTACGTGGATTTTCTGCATGTTTTTGTGAGGTTTCGTGATGCGTTTCGAAAAAAAAACGTAGCAAGAAGAAATAACCAAAGCAAAAGCAAAGGCAGGAAACTAAGTCGTGAAAAATTATTAGTAAGCGTGAGGATACCGGATGAACGAGAATTTGATACATCAACAAAAAAACAATGAACCAAACGCCGTAAATGTTCAATCCATGAACGCGGTATGTGAACAGATATATGGTCCGAGGTATCTATCAATCTTTGGGTTGCTTCCTTCGCCGACAGGAGATGAAACGCAAGCCGAAAGTGGTCGATCCGCAGGATAGGATAAATAACGGTGTGCGCAACCGAGAGATGATAACGAGAAAACGAGACAAGCGATTGTCCCCACAGACAGGATGGATATGTCTGATATTGGGTGACATGAGATCGTATAACACAATGCCGCAGATGAAGGAATCCAGTATTCACAAGAGCGAAAGATAGGCATGCATGAGCAAGAGAGTGGAATTATGGCACCCCGCGATGGCGGTGTCATGGAGGCGTCATTAAAATGTAGAGTCGAATACCGGGGTGAAATCTATGTGAGGTTGAGAGATCGATTGGTGATTGGCGAATGAGAAAGCTGCTCTAAGCTCGTGCCCACGTCGACTGAGGATTAATGCTCGAATGGGGACCAAAGTTGCGATAATCCGATCTATAGCGGTAGTACTCCATGGGAGGCCAAGAGCCATTTGGTTGAGAGGCAGGACCCATTCTATCAGCACTGATGGGAACATCACTACACCTGTAATCGTACCGAGGCTGAGAATATGAATGGCCGTGGGACGGCACAAAATTTTCCATCTCGCAGTATGATTGCGATTGAGACCGCACGTGCGAAAGGTTCATGGAAACGCCGTATGGATACGAAACTGGATGGTGGGGAAACCCATGTTGAAATGGAGATGGTTCAAAGACAGGCACATATGCTGTACCGGATGGCCATTGTTGGTAAGGTGCACTAACAGGGGGCGCATACTGCGGTGCCAAAGGCTGAACAGCCATATAATGTCCATTGGCCAAATTCCGTTCTCTGAATATAGGCTCATCCCCGGCAGGACTCCATTTGGCGGGTGGGGGTAGCGCAACTCCAAGTTGATAGTTAGCGAAGTGGTTTTTAGTGCTAAGTGGCGGTCTCGAGTTGACGACTACGCCCTGACGAGCGTAGGAACTGCCATTGCTAGTGCGGCGCTTCGGAAGATATTCCTCCCGTAATGGCCCATCTTCATCAAGATCGATCTCGACCCCATCTACGTTTGACTGATATGGCGACGTATCCATGCCTAGTTTCTCCTGGGTCCGCTGTTCCAACCCTAGAAACACTGGGTTGCCAGCGCTTTCAGGAGTTCTTGCAATCTCCTCGATCGTGGTACGTATGATCGAATGGGGGCTCGATGATGGACGCGAAATGGGCTGAGGATGGATGTGCGAGGAGAGCAATTGGTGATAGGATAAGAGATGATTGAGCCACTCAGACCAGGCGGATGGTGTGATTGACAAATCGTGACAGAATATCTCTAGGGCAAGAAATTCAAGTTTGTTGAGCGATTGAGTCGGAACACCAGAGATAGTGTGCCTAAAGTGCAGTGAGTAGGAAAGAATCAAAGAAAAATACCGACGATACACACCAGGTTTTGTTTGAGAATGTATGATCATCCAACCATTTGTTTGCGAGCATACACCCAAGTACAATGAGCCTGAACGTTGGGTTTCCTGCTACATCTCCGTCGCTGGTGCACCTGTCAGCAAACAGCTCGGCTCTGAAACGGGCTTCTTTAACAGAGTCCTCTACACCTTTAAGACGAATGGGAAGGCGTGCAATATACCACAACGCGAGTAGAATCGCAGAGGGTTGCAATAGCGTGGACATCAACAGCGAGTGGACGGATCCAGCGAGATACGTAGGCACAGGATTCAACTCCAGATCAATTGGAGAAGCCCTGGATGGCACGTAAGATATTGCGACTATGGGGTTAGAGAAAATTGCATACCTGTACCTGCACACTGATGATGGCAAGCGGAGAGCGTGTGCACAGGCCTTCCATACGTAAGATATCATCCAATCTGCGATCGGCTCGGCGAGCTTCTTGTAGGGTAACGACACAGAGGAGCACGCTTCAGAAACGGGTACGTCCTTTGCAGCGTCCAAAGATGCATATTGATTGCATTCTGGGCCGCACAGTCCCTCGTGTGAATATGGCGCGTCACGAGTCTTGGCAACAAGGGCATTGTAAAACATTGACGGATGTGTTGCGGAAACAGCACGATCGATATAATCACCAAATGGCGTCAAAGGGCCGACTGGACTGGATCCAAGCTCTCCACTGTGAACCATGCCTGGCGAATCGTCCTCCAACACAGGGGAAAAGACTCCTGCGTCAAGTTCACAATCCATGCCATCCAGCTGCGACCATGCATACTCTGTAGCCAATGAGCTTGGGGGATCGATTCCATGCGTCGTAAGTTTTGTGGATGCGCATATATCCCATGAACCTTCGTGATCACACGAGTCTAGGTCTACATCGACATGATCAAGATCCATTTCCTGGTCAATAGCACCTGCCTGCGAGCAATAACCATATGTTGATCCAGTGTGCATATTTTCATCTAGCGCCCAAACACTCAGGGGCGGAATACACGTCTGCACGTGTGCTCCTTTAATAGTGGACGCATTGCCCGTCTGCATCAACCCGTGAGGAAAGGACTGGTTACTATGCTCCATCGCAGTAGCGGGGCGCCTGTCCGAGTCATCCTCCCATATGCGGCGAGTCTTTGTTCTCCTCCACGAGGGAAGGGAATTGATCCACTGGTCACGGCTACCAAAAGACGGCGGAGGTCCTGTGGGAGACACAGGAAGAGTCTGCTTCAATTGCGAGAAAACCGACGATTGATATTTTGCAGAATCTCCAGTTTTAGGTGGCTTGTAAACTGGGTGCGCTGATGGTTTGGAGAGAACTGGGACGGGGACTGGCATCTGCACTGGGAGAAGGACGGAGACAAGACCGCCGGCCGCACGGAGAGCGCAAGGACGATTGGGTGTCTAAGCGTGTGGTGGTCGAATAAATGAGCGAGGATGATATCGTAAATTGAGTCGTGAACGGATCCAGAATGCAAGCAACGGAAGTAGCGAGAGGAACCGAGAGTTTGAGTGTGGCAAACGCGCAGCGAAGGCGTGCCTTTTGAATGCTCGGGTGGAACGAAAGACAGATATGAGCGAGCGGAAAACGAGACCTTTCGAGGGGATATTGCCGCTAAATCCCAGTACCACCTGAACTACCCAGAGAACCTCTAAGAGAGAAAAGCGAGACTGCAGGTGTTTCCCAGTCGACGCGACGCTGTCGTTGACGATTGAGTGAAACCGAACAGAAAGGATATGTTTTTTTGGCGAATATGAGACCGACAAGGTCGATCCACAGCCAAGAAGGTGGTTGAACGAAGCGTTGGCTCCAGAAATTTTCTTATAGGGAAACTGACGAACTCGCTTACCAAACTTCTTCCCACGCCCATATTCTATTACGGCCATTTGCGCTTGTTCGCAAATTCGGTCCTAGGCACGCCCCTCCATCAATTCATTCTGTAAGTAGTAAAATATCACGTCCAAATGCTGCGTTGCATGTTGTAGCGCCAACGTGCGGCAGCGCTCTGACGTCCACATTTGCCGACATGTAAAATCGCATCCCACACGGCGTTTAGGGCGCTGTAATCTCAAATCAGAGTCATCGCAGTTGGGACAACTAAAATAGTGGCCCACACGAGAAATTTCGTTACTAAGAACATCTGCTGCACAACGTATTGATCTCGTGCAACGGCTCTGTGTGCCCTTCTCAACGTACCTTTTCCCCGATTGGTGTCACAGGCAGGTGATTCATGCGAAACATCCTGAAATAGAATCGTCAGGAACTCCAGCGCCTTGGGGAACAATGCACAGTCGGACCTTGCCATTGACGCACCATGCAACACCATACGGGGGCTAATCCCGGAATCAAATATGAGTCAATTGATACATTTGGTGAAGCTTGTAACGAAGATGTAATTGCTGATTGATCAGAGTTACCATCGCGTAATTCGGATTGGATGCGATAGTGAACTCAGCATGGCACTGGCAGGGTTTATCGATGGCATCGGGGCCATTGGAGTCTATGTATCTGTCCAATGGCTTGCTATCTACGAACGTTCACAGCTATCCGCACGTCCGAGGCCCTAACACCTCCCAATTAGCTAGGTTGAGATATCCCTTTCAACAGGAATGGTAGCATTGGGCGGCACGTATTCCGATGACCCGTGGTGAGGGGTGGCATAATCATATTTCCTCACGAGAATATCAATCCTTTGTAAATTGACACGCCTTGACTCAGCGATGCGGAAAGCCGTGACCATTTGTAAAAGACCCACGTGAGTATGATCGAAAGACAGGCGAAAGATGTTGTTTACGTCTGTTTATCTTTGTTGAATTTACAAGGTCTTGCCAAACATCGCTCATACTCCGTCTGTGGCTGTTGATTATTGTGCTGGGTGATAAGTGATATTTTGAAACAAGGACCGATCATCATGAGTATGGTTTTCGCGCAACCGCCTTCCTATGGCAACAGTGATTCACAGGAAGGTAACATTGCGCTCGGACTAGACTCGATCACCTTGGGACAGCTCAAGGCTATGGTCACATCCGCTCCAAAGCCCAAGGCATGATTGCACCTTCATTTAATTTTCCGGCTATTCATGTGCATCGACAGCAATCGTTCTATGACTTTCGATACGATGACGAAGACACGGTGATGAATGAAATTGATGAGTTTTACTCATATGTCGAGATGCCTCAAGTCGCCGAGAATCTGAAGGCATGGGAGGGTTCGTTTCCCGGAGGTAAGTCACTTAACCTCTATCAAATGCGCGTAATAATAACCGCGTCGATAGATTGGACGAGCCCAGACACAACCAGTGCCCAAAGAAAGGCGCATGTAGAAGTGTTGTTAGAAAGTCTTGAACATCGTGACGCAGAAATCAGATTCACAAATGCTCGGCGTCTTTTCTACGTGCTTCAAGGTTTCGTCTGGCTATTGAATCATCAAACTATACATGTGCTTAGAACGTGATTACACAGGTACATTTGCAGAAACAACATCCCCTGAACACCAACTTCATTGGATATACGAAAACTGCAAGGTCGTTCGTGGTGCTAATGGGTTGAGTACCATAGTGGAATCGATGAAGATTGCTAGTCAGAAACACGATCTTATCTGGTTATTACATCAATGCATCTTCCTTCTCACGTCTAACACAATATCTTGACAGCTCATTGTCAGATGCCGATGCGGCTCATTTCCACATCTCACCCACGGAAAAAGCTGATTTTCTTGAAGAGGTTACCACCGAGATATCAGTTTACCTCGGGATGATGTACCACCTCATCGAAATTTTCAAGGAGCGCGACGACTTCGCAGACGAACTCAGTGAGTGATTTATCATGAATGATTGTCACTTTTCTCAATCTTGTGAAGTGAGTATGGATCCTCCCCTTCCGGTCTACCTTTTCAATGTTGTTTCCGGCCTTAGGGATAAAAGTGCCAAGGGCTATCCTATCAAAAAGGTAGCTAAAGCCCAAATCCTTGATTCAAACTACTGATTAATGAGCTATCAGCTTCTGCTTGTACTGTGGAAAACTCTATTGGCATGTTGTGGTGGGATTCGAGAGCTCGCACGCGTGAAACAGCTATCGCGAGAGTTGGCTTCTTTGCCAGATACGAACGACGAAGGTGTGTTTTACCATAGATTTCCCAACCAATCTCACGGTTTTGTCGGTAGCGGTAGATATCAAGTGCTCGCCATTTGATATCGAGACCTTCCGACAAGAGACGTCTGTCAAGTATCCGACATTCACCGCTCCGCAAACACAACCTCGACCAGATGTAAATGCTGCGAAACCGACATTGTCGCTGCCTACCCATAAATTAGCCCAGGCTTATTCTCCTATCCCTGTCCGTCATCACTATCATCACGATGATTCCGATTTGCAACATCATGGTCTCCAAAACACCCTGAATCAGCCATTCCTCCAACAGCAACCGGGTCCCAACAACGGATACCGGAACCCCCAACCTGCTACGCCTGCCCCAACTCCACCACCCTCTCCAAAGCCAAAAAAGCAGCAGTATCAGACTGATCAAAGTCGCCCGTTCTTATTTCCGTTCTCGCGTAAAAGTCGGTTTGGGGACAAAAGTGCGAAATTGGTTCCATTCGCTATTGACGAGGCGGATATGCTATATAATAGACATATGTATATCAGCCTATCATTGTGGCAGATGTGGAGGACTCGAGAAGAATGCATGACTGCAGAGAGTGGACTCGACTACATGCCTGGGTCAACTGTGGAGCCCGAAACAAAACTTGTATCCGAGGTATGTGCATTTATCAATCGACTATGGGAATGTCACTGATTGTAATCTCAGGATCCCGAGACCGCAGAACCATTGCCAGATCTCGCATTACTTGATCTCAAAATTGTCGATGTTTTGGCGGCGATAGAAAGTGCGGATTCTGGCAGCCAGGAAAGGAAAGCTAGGGAGCGCAAAGAAGATCTTATGCGTTTGAAGAGAGTTGAGCTGATCTATGTAAGCTGCCCTACTATGTTGTGTGTACATCCTTCGATTTAACCCGTCCTAGAGTTCTGTCCTACCTGTTCTATCTGGGTGGGTGTTGGTATTGCTGAAACTGTTGCTTGCAACCGTTTCTGCAGGGACCGGTCAACAACAAGGTCCACAGTCTTCGACATCCTCTGTATTCCCACCTGGAGTTGCTTCTCGTGAGCATATAACTTGCAGTCAAGATAAAGCTCTTTGACGAATATCGTTCTAGCATCCGAGCAACCGCCCGCTCCACCACCAACGCTTGATGATATTGACGTCACGCGTCACCGCGAAATTACATCCAAGGCCGTATCAGCCATCCTGCTGCTGACTCTAAAATGGTTCAAAGCTTCTCGTAAGTTCGCCATCGTGGATATCAATTATTCGCCATGTTGAAAAGGCACCTTCAGACGTTATGAAGTTCCACCATCTAGGGCAATTGTTACTAGATACCAACTGTTTGTTGCTTATCCTCAAGATGTTCGGCTTACAAGAAGTCTCGGCGTCTGTAGTATCAAAGGCTGACTCCCCAGATCATAAGTGAATAACGCGATAGTGATATCGATGGCAGAGGTTGACACTGACTTTGTCTAGTTTCTTCCGTTATTGTCAGATACATCACGCAAAAATCGCACCACGAATGCATGATGTCCATCCTCGCGCACCCATTCACATCGTTCTCCAAACCAAGAATCTTCCAAATGGCCAGAAGCACGAGGAGGAAGTAGAGATGCTGACTGAATTCTCATGGCGCAATTTCTTTTCGACGATTAACTTTGCGAGGATCATGCAAAAGCTATCCAAGAGCCGTTCCCATCGCATATGGATGCTTGTCCAATACAAGAGCTCAGTGAGTATGTTGCAATATTTTACCGACATACTACTAAACCTACGCCAGGCCGTGTTGAAGCGTGTTCTACGCGTTCCACACCCGATGCTCCAATTACACGTGCTGAAATTGATCAAGAGTCAAGTGCCTTTCTGTGGACGAAAATGGCGACAATGTCTGTTTTGTACTTCTATGCTATTTCGTCTATTTACGACTTCTCAACAGCGAATATGAAGGTCATCACCTCTATCTACCTCAACTGTAGGCCAGATTTGAGGGATGAGTGGTTGACTGGCACGGAAGTTGATGACATTTCGGATGCGCAGGTTGGTGACTATGACGTGTTTCTCGACCGCTTCATACTTATAATAACATTACAGGCACAAGAGCAAGCCTTGCGACATCTTGTCAAATTCTGTATCTAACATTTATCATCAATACACGTGCATATGTTTACACCTCGTTTGCAGATAACAATCGGAGATATGGTGTTCAAGCGACCAATCAGCACGCTCAAACACATCGACGATCGGTCAGTCTGTCCCATAATATGGATGGCCTTCCACCTGGTTTGGACCTGGGAAACCTTATTCGACCGCTGGGCACCCCCAACGTCGTAGAAGCTGACGTCTTCCCTCCGTCCCGATCACAAGCTCCGGATCCATCCATATTTTTGCCTTACACCACGGAGGACATCGCCTTTGAGGACGAGTACGAGGAATACCTGTCCGATCTGGGGTGGTCAGACGAGCAGACAAACGGCCCTTTATTCGGGGGCCCTCATAATTCTGCATGGCACCGACTTCCAGAGTTTGTCAATAATATGACCGACAACATCAGTGACAGCGAGAGTGTGGTGTCCATTGGTGATCTTGGCGATGACTCACGACTGGATGTTGGTAGAGAGGACATACCTGATGAGAACATGAACAACTGGGAGGTAAAGGCGATTTAATCCATTTGAAAGCACGAGACTGATATTTTACAGCACATGAGTCCCAAAACAATGGCTGCCTTGCCAAAATCTCCTGCAGGCGCTCGCAGGTCAAGTTCTGGGGGAGGCCTTCGTCCTGTACTTCCTTTCGGCCTTGACGATGGCAGCGCTCTTGATCCTGACGAAGATGACGAACCTGAAATGGGCCCGGTGCCTAGAGAGCAATCGGGTCCATTTGCGTCCGGAGCAGGGGTCGATGAAGTCGAATATGCTTATGGGTGAGTCCTAATTGAAGCTGTCTGTATGATTATTATTCTAAATCAACCGCGCAGTGTCTAGACATATGGAACAAATCACGTATATTGACAGAGCTGTTGTTGATTTAGTACTTCCAATAGCAATGAGGCGTTGTACCGATGCCATATGCAATTCAAATCTCCAGTATTCTCCAGTCTCTGCTAGTCTCCCATAGGCAGACCAAATTTGTTCGGAGGAAGACAGTTGTTCCTTCTCACAACGAAGTCTCTGCACTGATTGTGATGATGCCAACGTCACAAGTTCTAATCTACACAGCCACAATCGCACCTTTCGCTGCTTGTTTTTACTTGAAGTTGAATCATCCGAATCATTCACATTCTTACAACGCGATCTTTTCTTTATGATGAGTGAAGAAGGAAAGAAAAGCTCTACAAACGCCTCTAGACCCCGCAAACGCTTTGTCGGATCGAAATCTGTTGCATCATCAAAGTCCGGGTTACCAACAGCCATTGCAAACCAGATCCCGGAGGACATCTTGTCTGATGGACTTCTCAACCAAGCCATTAAGCTTCTTCCACAAAACTACTCCTTCGAGATACACAAGACAATTCACCAAGTTCGAAAAAACAAGGCCAAGATGGTAGCACTGCAGATGCCTGAAGGTCTGCAAATGTTTGCGTGCACGATCGCTGATATCATTGAGCGGTGCGCAGGTGATGACACCTTATCTTGAGATAGCATATGCTGAGCTGATGTGTGAGGTAGCTTTACGGAAGCCTTAACTGTTATCATGGGAGATGTTACCTATGGGGCCTGCTGCATTGACGATTATACAGCAGTGGCACTGGGGTGCGATATGCTTGTTCACTATGGCCATAGTTGTCTCGGTATGCAATTCCTACCTCTGCGTTGTACGTAGGTTCTGTGCTAACGAAACCTTCTAGTTCCTATTGACCAAACATCGATCAAAACGCTATATATTTTCGTCGAAATAGCGATTGACGCCTCTCATCTAGCTCAATCCGTGCGCCTCAATTTTCCCAGTGATCGTCAGAAGTTTCATGAATCACTCCTTGGTTCCGAGGAGAGGGATGCACTGATACCAGCTGGTAAACAGATCGGCCAAACTCGTCATCTCCGCATCGAAGGTCCGCAAGCAACCATTGACAACTTATCCTCCGGAGACAATAATGCACACACCTCTCCATCTTCGGGCGATCCTACTCGGCTCGCACTAGTATCTACGATTCAATTCGTAGCCGCCCTTCAAAGACTGAAAGAAGATCTTATGACGGAGTACAAGGATGTAAACATGCTCTCTCAGCCCATAGGCCTCCTTTCCGATACGCATTCGTCTGAAGGGAAAGATGATACTGCCTCTTCTTCCCCTGAAAATGGCCTTTGGATTGGCCAATACGAAGCTACCATCCCTAGATCGAAACCATTATCCCCAGGTGAAATACTAGGCTGTACAGCTCCGGCTCTCAAGAATGTCGATGCTTTATTGTACGTTTAACTTTTCGACAAGTTGCATTTCTCTCACCACTGTTTGTTACAGATACTTAGGGGATGGTCGCTTCCATCTTGAATCTATCATGATTGCAAACCCCGATGTTCCTGCATTTCGCTACGATCCGTATTCCAAAAAACTAACCAGAGAGCGCTATAATCACGTGGAAATGAGGACAGTCCGCGATCAAGCCGTGCAATCGGCTCGTAAGAGCGTCGCTGCGTTCACAAGCCATTCGCGGAATGTCGATAACGCCAACACCAACGTCCCGCCAAGTGAGGCTCCTTTATGGGGCGTCATTCTGGGAACTCTTGGTAGACAGGGCAGTTTCAAGCAATTACAAGCAATAACGAACCAACTTACTGCTTCACGCACACCAATTCCATACATCCCCATTCTCTTATCGGAACTCTCCCCCGCAAAACTAGCATTATTTAATCCTCACATATCGACTTTCATTCAGACATCGTGTCCGCGCCTCTCTATTGATTGGGGCTACGCATTTGACCGGCCGTTGCTGAGTCCATACGAGACAGCTGTAGCCGTAGGCCAGGCCAAAGGGTGGATGGACGATACAAAGGAGTTGGAAGACCGGGCAAAGGGTGGGGTTTATCCGATGGATTTCTACGAAGCTGGGGGTCCCTGGGCTATCTCCAGGGCTAAAGCCGCCTTCTAAGGACAGGAACCTGACACACTGCCTGAAAACGGTAACAATTCAATAACATGGTCACTTTTACTGAGATTTTAGTAATACGCCACTTTCAAAAGGGTATATCATTGGAGTGGCCACCTTGGCCCCGTTTAATAAGTACATCTATGTACTCACTTGGAGTAAATGACATCTAGGTCGTTAAGACTCCTTGTATTTTTGTTCTTGCTCTGAGAATTGGGTTCGCAAGATGGTGGGATTTCAGAATGTGATTATTGCGGAGAAGATAGTAGCCCAACCTCTCATATAAGATATCGACTGTCATATATTATACGAGGACAGCCACTGGAGACTAGCCCAACCTGTCTCTTCAAGTTAGGGACTAATTTACCATTTAGAGATCATGGAAACCACGTGGTGGGATGTCTTCCAGTTCAGTTACGCAACGGCTCCTTTACTTGCTACTAAGACGTGGGTTTCGGAGCCATATACTCAATTCATCGCTCACTGGAAGGCATTTCCTCCAAAATGTCCCCAAGTAACGCATGTGCCATGAGAGGCTCGTGCGGAACCAAGGGTTGGTTCGGCCAGCAACTTCCATGTCCCTATGACGGACCTCCCATTGAGGCAAGTTAACTTTAGCTTGAAGGCACACATTTTAATGACATATGATCCATAGCCAGAAGGCAGCAACGCACGCGATCTTCTTGTCTCAGTATGCGGACAAGAATTTGCACGTGGTCCCACATGTTGCACCTCAGAGCAGGTTGAAACTCTACGCGACAGTCTTAATCAAGCAGAGCTTATAATATCTTCATGTCCAGCTTGTCGCAATAATTTTCGCTCATTCTTTTGCTCGTTTACATGCTCTCCACACCAGGGTAACTTTGTCAATGTCACAGGTACTCAGAGGTCTAGCTCAGGCGAAACCGCCCTTAAATCAGTCGACTTCTTCGTCAGCGAACAGTACGCTTCAGGTTTCTTCGATAGCTGCAAAAACGTGCAGGTTGGAGCAACCAATGGATATGCCATGGACCTAATTGGAGGAGGAGCTAAAACCTACTCTGAGTTTCTCAAGTTTCTTGGAGACGAGAAAGATCTTGGTAGTCCTTTTCAAATAAACTACCCACAAGTTTCCCCTCACGAATTCAATCCACTCGATTCTATCCCCAGAAACTGTTCTGACAACGACCTCGCCAGTCGTTGTACATGTATAGATTGTCCCGACGTTTGCCAGTCGTTGCCAGAGATTCCACCACCCAATGCTGGTCCCGCATGTCATGTGGGGGTCGTTTCTTGTCTATCGTTCGTGCTCATATCAGCCTATGCGCTGTCAGTCGCAGCATTCGCAATCGGTTATATCTTCCAGGTCACCCTGCGGAAACGAAGGGAGAAAAGATACGAGAGAATGGTGCTATCCGCTGATGCAGCATCTGTCCTCTCGCCAAGGGTGCACACTCGCGGCCTAGTCGGTGCTGTCTCCCTTTCCCAAGGAGATGGTAACGACTCCCTCGGAGCTCAGTCCACGGAATCCCGTCATTTAGGTCGTGGTGCCTCGCTCTTGGACCCTATCGAAGCAGTTCAACCGCGTCAACATCGCCTTAACGCCCTTCTTAGACGAAGTTTCTATCATCTTGGCGTATGGACCGCATCTTCTCCATGGCTAACATTTGCAGTGGTGTTCGCTTTGGTTGCCTTGCTAAATCTTGGATGGCAGAAATTCGAAATAGAGACCGATCCTGTGAGGCTCTGGGTTGCTCCTGATTCCGAAAGCAAACTGCAGAAGGAGTTCTTCGACGAGCACTTCGGTCCCTTTTATCGCGCTCAGCAGATATTCGTTACAGCAGCACCATCCGATACCATTGAAATTAATTCGAACATCGACTCATCCGCATCTAATGCTGTCCTTTCGTGGAAGCACCTCCAGTATTGGTTCGATATCGAAAATGACATACGTGAACTCCGCTCCTCCCCAAATGGATACAGTCTATATGATGTCTGTTTCAAACCCGCTGGTCCTAGTGGAGCTTGTGTTGTGCAATCCGCCGCTGCTTGGTTTGGCAATGATCTCAGCGACTATAATCCAGACACATGGGAGGATCGCTTGACTCATTGCGCGAAATCACCTGTAGATTGCCTTCCAGATTTCCAGCAGCCACTGGATCCTCATTATGTGTTGGGTGGGGTGCCCGAAGATGTTGATGGACATAAGTCCTATCTTGATGCAGAGGCAATGGTGATCACGTATGTTGTGTCGGATTCCCTCAATACCACAGAGCGAGAAAAGGCTATGGAATGGGAGAGGACCTTAAAGGAATATCTGGTGGATCTAAACGAGCGCATATCCTTGGAGGCGGAAATGAAGATAGCCTTCTCCACTGGAATTTCTCTTGAAGAAGAAATCAGCAA
Source organism: Hygrophoropsis aurantiaca (assembly GCA_021014935.1). Taxonomy (NCBI): domain Eukaryota; kingdom Fungi; phylum Basidiomycota; class Agaricomycetes; order Boletales; family Hygrophoropsidaceae; genus Hygrophoropsis; species Hygrophoropsis aurantiaca. The sequence continues at coordinate 149,525 of MU267593.1, forward strand.
GAGCACGAACACTGATGTGAAAATCGTCGTGTTATCGTATCTCGCCATGTTTTTCTATGTTTCTTTCACGCTGGGAAGTGGCACCGCTGGACGAGAAGAGGAAGGGGTTGCGGCATCACTATCTCAATGGGCTTGCAACTTCCCGCGATTGTTCAAGAGATCGCATATCTCGTCTTCGTCCATATCAGTTGACTCGCGTTTCGTCCCTACCTTATTCCCTCGTCTGCCGCGAAATCTCTTTGTTAACAGCAAGGTTACCCTTGGGTTCTTTGGGATTGCCCTGGTGATCCTTTCGGTTTCTTCATCGGTTGGATTTTTCTCTTTGATCGGGGTGAAAACGACCCTCATCATTGCGGAAGTCATTCCCTTCCTCGTCCTTGCTGTCGGCGTTGACAACGTCTTCATTCTCGTCCACGAATTGGATCGTCAAAATCTTCTTCACGGCCCTAATGCATCAGCAGTGATTCAGGGCGCAGGCTTCCCGACGCCACGATCACCCAGTCAATCCCATCGTTCTCCATTCGAATCAACTCAGGAGGAGTCGGTAGACACTGCATCTGTGCCTTTATATTTATCACCCGAGGAACGAGTTGCCAGAACATTGGCTCGGATGGGCCCGTCTATCCTCCTGAGTACCGTAACAGAGACAGTTGCATTTGCGTTGGGAGCACTGGTTCCAATGCCCGCTGTGCGCAACTTTGCACTGTATGCCGCAGGCAGCGTAATTTTGAATGCGGTCCTCCAAGTTACCGTTTTTGTCAGTGCCCTAGCTCTTGATCTCAGACGAGTAGAGGTAAGTACATGACCCGAGTATAAGCACTTCGCTGACGTTTTGATAGTCGAGTCGAGTCGATTGCTTCCCATGCATGAGACTTCCGCCCCGGATTGCGCTCCTTGATGCTCCACTCAGTAGCAACGGACTAGGCAGGATTGCTCGTTTCATTCGACGCCATTACGCTCCTTGGCTCCTCCAGCCTTTTGTCAAAGGTGTTGTCTTGTTAGCTTTTGCTGGAGTGTTCGTCCTCTCCGTGATATCTATGCAACATATTGAACTCGGTCTTGGTAAGCAACGTAATCTTGAAAAGCACATCCCAAAATATTGACTTCACTTCAGATCAAAGACTTGCCCTTCCGTCTGAGTCCTACCTCAACTCCTACTTTGATAACCTCGATGTGTACCTTGATGTCGGCCCTCCCGTATATTTTGTGTCGCATGATATCGATGTCACTCACCGAGATGGCCAGCAAGAACTCTGCGGTCGGTTCACAACCTGTAATGATTTTTCCGTCGCAAACATCCTGGAGGCTGAACGCAAGCGACCCACATCATCGTTCTTATCACAACCAACGGCATCGTGGATAGATGACTTCCTGAAATGGCTTGATCCAGCCATGGAGACCTGTTGTCGTGTTCGAAAAGCGGATTCCTCCAGGTTTTGCTCAGCTAGGGACTCTGAACGATTGTGCCAGCCATGCTTGTATGGGAAGGAGCCTGCTTGGAATATCACGATGGTAGGATTGCCAGAGGGTGACGAATTTATGCGGTATCTTCAGCAGTGGTTGATCTCCCCCACTGACGAGGAATGCCCATTAGCGGGTAAAGCTTCCTTTGGGACTGCGCTCGCCCTTGATGTGGACCGCAATTCGGTCGTCGCATCACATTTCCGCACTTCGCATTCCCCCCTCCGGTCACAACAGGATTTTATAAATTCCTTTGCTGCAGGCCATCGTATCGCAGATGAAATTTCGGAACGCACAGGTTCAAAAGTCTTCCCGTATTCGTTGCACTACGTCTTCTTTGACCAATATGCGCACATCATCGCAATCACGCAGGAGATCCTTGGTCTTGGTCTAGCTTCCGTCCTTGTTGTCACTGCTCTGTTGCTTGGCTCTTGGAGAACAGGGACAATTGTGACTGGAGTTGTAGCCTTGACAGTTGTCAGCGTGATGGGGGTAATGTCGGTTTGGGGTATCAGCCTCAATGCCATCAGCTTGGTGAACCTGGTAATATCACTCGGAATTGCAGTAGAATTCTGTGCGCATATCGCTCGGGCGTTCATGACCTGTGGGTCCGGTCTTCCAGCTGACCATCCAGGGGGACAAAAAGAACGCGACGAACGAATGTGGACTGCTCTTGTGGATGTTGGCCCTTCGGTTCGTCTCATCCGCAGTTTGCCTGCCAACATGTCAATGGTGTGAATACTAACTGCGCCGCAGGTTTTGAGCGGAATTACTTTCACAAAGTTGATTGGAATGTCGGTCCTTGCCCTCACTCGATCGAGGTTGCTGGAGGTACGTCGTGATCTTCTGAGCTCTGAGGGTCTTGTCTAAACGCTGGTGTTAGATTTACTACTTCCGCATGTGGCTCACGCTCATTATATCTGGTGCATTGCACGGACTGGTCCTACTTCCTGTAGTGCTCAGTTTAGCTGGAGGAGCAGGATTTTCTCAGCAAGAAGCTGACGAAGAATGGATGTCAAACGCGATCAGAAACGATTTTGAATATGCGTAAGACCTACCCTCATACACTTGAATGTGGTTCTCACCACCCTTATTATATAGTCCCTTCCTTGCTGACGACGATTCCCTTGCGAGTGACTAGATTTTATGTCACAAAAGGACTTGGAGCTGTAATATATACGAACAGTTCTTTCATAATTACTACAGATGCACTGTGTGATGATACCAAGATATATATCAATTTTATACTGGAGACCTTGACCTGCTATCTCTGATATCATCTCTGCTATAGCTCCTCCTTCCTCTGCTAACTGACCTTGAGCGGGTCTTGCTGCGGCTATACCTTGAGTAAGAGGAATACGAAGGAGAGCGCGAGCGGGAAACTGTCCTCGAGCGTGAGCGGCTGGACCGCACAGAATAGCTTCGAGACCGGCTGCGGCGTCCACGACCATATCCAGTTCCACCACGCTCGTAACTTGGAGATCTCCTTCTCGGTGGTAAACGACCTCCGCCTCTGACGGGAGAACGCGAGCGGGAACGAGAGGGACGATAAGTATCCCTCGCAGGGGGACCACGGCGTCCAAAGCCTCTCCCCCGGTAGTTGTCAGAAAAGCGTGGCGGGGGTTCATATCCCCTTCTGCGGTAAGGAGGCGAGCGAGAACGGGTGCGAGAACGTGAACGTGAAGGCGAACGTGGCCTTTCGCGTCCATTGCGCACAAGACGTGGGCGAGACCAAGACCGAGAGCGAATGGGAAGATCAGACAACTCGACTTTGAGGATTAATCCGTCAAGGTGTCCCCCGTTCATATGGGATGCAGCTTTGTGTGCCGACTCTGCGTCAGCATATTCCAGGGCAGCTTTCCCTCGGTTTTGACCAGCTAAAAGCATGTAAAGATTAGCCATTTGGACATGAGATATGTGCCGTAGGAATACATACATTTTTGAAAGAGTGGAAGATCGATTTTTGTTATTTCGCCATAGAATTCAAATATTGTTTGTAGGTGGGATTGAACGACATTGCGAGATAGTCCATTGATCACGACAACTTTTGCATCTTTCTTTTCATTGTTACCCCCATTTTCCATATCGACATCGCCATCTTGGATTGTTCTGGGAGATGTAGACCGACCTCTGGTAGACATCAGCAGGAATACTGAGTATTGGACAAGCCTAGTATGAAGGCGAATTCGAAGATTCGGAACCCAAACTTCAGATGTGACATGTAGCAGTGTGACAATGGTGTCACAAGAAGTATGCAACCTTCGGATTTCAGGACTACAAATTGTACGACTACATTGGAATGGTTCCATCGAGAAGATAGATTAAAGCAACGCCATCATCCTACTGCAATCTAGCCTTCTTTCGAGGGGGACGGTTACAATTCTCCTTCCCAGTGTCATGCGTCCTCTTGAGATGTCTTGTTACCAGGTCCTGTCGAACAAAAGTCTGGCCGCAGATTGAGCAATGATACGGTCGATGACCTAAGTGGCTGGCTTCATGCCTTGTGCATTCGTTTTTACGCAAAAATCGCAAGCCGCTACAGAGAAAGATGAATAAAAGGTCGTATATATCAGAAAGATAGAGCCGCACCAGATAGTACATGTATAGGGTCTTTGGTCGATGTGCGCGCCAACATGTACCAGGATATGGTCTCTACGTTTGTTTACTTGTCCACAGCCGACAATATAACACCGGAAATCATCCAAAAGTTCACCGCGTTCCGATAGTTTTCCAGCAAAGTGCATCAACCACGACTTATCGATTTCGTTTACGGTGTGTCGCATTCTATATCTCTCAGCTCGATATACAAGCTCGTCCATTTGAATGCCGAGGTGGGCATTGAGAATCGGCGAAGGATATATCTCCTGAAACGCTGTTATATTGTCCTTATCAGTCTTGATTGCTTCGGGTAATGTTGACCCCTGTGCATCGGAAGGGAAAGTATACTCTTGCGAGGTCATGATGGGGAAAGTCAACAATTCGGTGTTTGAAGATTGAAACTGAAGGTGGTCATCAGATCTGTGACGTTTGGTCAAGGAAGAAACGGCTGCGCTGGGATTGTCGCATTCCTGGGCCTCGGACTTCGTGAAAATGGAGACGATATTTTGAATCACATCGGCAAGCAGATCCGCTTGGACAGGGTGTTCCGCCGGAGGCTGAGATTCTGGTCGAATTGGCGAGACAAGGGGGACATTATCGTGCGGGCCGTCATGAGGAGAATTTAGCGTGATTCCTATCGTGTCCAAGGGATTGACGCTGCCAGAAGGATCAGCCCGAGCTAAAGCTAGATCATACATGTTGACGTCAGGGAAAGGCCCTATGTCGTGACTTGGGTAAGTGAGATCATCGTAGAAGGAGGAACAATCGTCCATGAGGTCGTGACTTGAACTTGCGTTGAGAGTCAAACTCGAACTTGTTGATCCAAGCGAGTATTGGGTCGCCCCAATGGATGAAGAAGAGGTCAAAAAGTCTAGATCAGACCGTGACGTCCAAAGACCGCTTGACAGCGCGGTAATGGGATTGTCCGTGTCTTGCAAATAGATGCCTTGATTATCCAGCTCGAATGTTTCCGAGCTTTCACAAACGAACTCGTCAAGCGGGAGCTGCAAATTGTCTTCAAGCATATCTGGGCACCCGCCAAGGGGTCTCCCATCGAATACAGGGTCTTCGCGCTTAATGGCGTGCTCCTGGTGCAGTTGATAGCTGATACCGAGGCCAGCGAGCAATGGACGCGACATGGACGAGATGTCGAATCCTGTATTGCACTGAAAGTCCGGGTTATCTTCAAGCTCATTCAAAGGTTCGTGCACGATGGGGGCTAATCCGGAAGGTAAAAAGAGTGTAGGGGTAGATTGTGTTTGGCTCTGCGGCGCCAGCGTCGCAGAATGAGTAGGTGTAATGTGGAATGAATAGTTGCGCGTGGCGTCGCGAGAATGTCGCATGATAGATATTATGAAGTGAATAGAGTATGTAGAATCAAGAAGACGTGAAAGAAATAAAACCTAACTCTCCGGATAGCCTGGCGGGAGACAAACTTTGCCTTGAGTCAACATACAAATGCCAGCGATTGCGAAGGTCATCATGGGAGGAGGTATTTGTGCATGTTTGGCAAGAGCCTTTAACTCTGGAACTCAACGCCAAAACTTTTGGATGTCGCGATTCGGTCATTGCTGGTCCTTTGCAAGAAGGCAACATGGGTTGACACGGAATTTTACCACTGGCAGACAATTCAATGCTACAACAAACCCGACGCTCGTACCATTTCTGCTCGCCGGAGTGACTGCGACATGTGCTGTGTATCTCTTTTGGCCAAACGAATCACGCTCTGCGCCAACATATGGCGCGAAACCTTTAAATCCTACATACTTTACTCCTGCAACCATCACTGCCTCAGAGACATCCAGCACCGACACCAAAATTCTCACATTGGCCGTCCCACCGGAGTTGCTACCAAAGGACAGCATCGAAGCACCTATTTGGTCGGTATATATTAAAGACGACGACATTCAAGTAGAACGACCGTATACCCCGCTAGAGGGGGTTGACGATAACGGCCACATGAGGTTCTGGATTAAAAAGTACGAAAAAGGCGAAGTTGGTAAATGGCTACACTCCAAGACTGTGGGTGACACCATCGAGATACGAGGACCCATGCAGACTCGGCCATGGAAGCCTCACGAATGGGACGAAGTTGTCATGGTAAAGTCTGTTGTATTCGCGTTCTTTCTGGCAGATCGCTGACCCACCGGAAGATATCCGGAGGAACAGGAATAACACCATTTTATCAACTTTTGCACAAGACATTTTCAGTGACGGGATCTCGTCTAAAGACACGATTCACGCTGCTTCATTCGTCGAGGACGCCTTCTGAACTTCCACCATCAGACATTCTCGGTCCATTACTGAGATACGCCAAGGAAAGCCCGAGCTGCTTCAGCCTGGGACTCTTTGTGGACGCTTTCTCAGAGGCCAAGTCTCCTGAATATATCACCCAAAAGATAAACATCGGTCGTATTGACAGAAATGCCGTCCAAAATATGATACAACCAGAAGAAGACCTGCCTTGGTGGCAATCGATTTTCTTTGAGAAGCGAACTTCGACTGTATCTCCTAAACGCAAGATCTTATTCTTAGTTTGTGGACCAGAATCGTCGGTGTTGTATCCCTTCTTTTATACAAGTGATGGTAATAAACGTGCGTTCTAGAATGATCAATGCTATCGCTGGTCCGTATGGTCGTAATTTCTCGCAAGGAAAGGTCGGGGGAATCTTGGAGGAGATGGGATGTAACTCCTATCAAGTGTGGAAAATGTAAATATTGAACACTGGTAACTGTATGCTGCAGGATAGGCGAGCATAGAATATATCTGCAAGGGATTCCCATCACTTGCGCTTCATCGTTCACGATCGAGTTCTCGCGTTAGAGAATTGCACGCTTCGCGGCGGGGAACGTAAGTTTGGCAAATAATCCAATTCGACTTCTTCATCTGCATGTGACGTGCTGAATGTGATAGGACTTGGACCAGTAAGAGGCGAAGGTATTTCTCCCAAGTCATCTAGCGCCAGTTTGTAGTGAGTGATCAGTCGGAGGTTGAGCACGAGGCGGGCGCCGGATATTACAGGTATGGCAAGGGCAATGCCCAAAGGAGCTTCTATCCAAGCAGTCTGCAAAGGGAATCCAAGCTGGTTAAACACGACAGAGATCGCAGAAGATACGAAAAATAGGGTACTAACATCTTGTTTCATCCACACACTTCCAGCTATACTTAATATCGCAGTGGTGCTGAAGGAATTGACCCGTTGTTAAATACGATCGGTAGTAGAAAACAGACTCACGCTATGAAGTATGCGGCTCCATCTCTTAATGGTACACGATATATCGAGCTCACAGACCAAGACGGTAACGTCCGTTTCATTTCCAATATATGCTTCATACCACCCCACAAAAGAAATGCCAACGATACGCATTCCAGCGCTATGATAGGCACTGTGAATATGTAAAAATACTTTCGAGAGTCTTGGGGCAAGTTGGCGATGATAGGTACGGTCACTGCAGAAAATATTGATTTCTTTGGTACAAGGTAGCTAAAGAAGGACTCACTGGTAGTTGCAGAGAAGAGGCCAAGCATGACTGACATGGCTGCTATTTCGATTGCAAAAGCAGTATTCATGAAAATGAGTACTGGTCTCGAAAAGGAATGCATGGCATGTATTCGATATTGTAGTGTCGCTGGAATAACCTCAACAATTGTACACCCCGGGGAACAGTAATTAGCTCACCTTGAACACTCCACACAATAACCGCAGTTCCCCATGCTTGAAACTGGAGATATTTGCCGTCTGAGGGAATGAAAGGTTCTTCCTGTGAGCTACCTCGAAAGACGGGACATAGATTAAGCTTACCACTGACGAAATGAGATGATAATCCACATGAGGATAATCCATGCTTACATCTAACGGACAAGACATATTCAAATGCATACATACTGTGATAAGATATTGACCTACATTGTCAGAGGTTGGTGATGCGAATGGCACTATTGAGTAGAATCGTGGATGTTAAATAGCGTTAAGTACTATTTCAGACTTTTCATTCACCGACAACATTCGCGCTTCAAGGATAGCATAAGCAAACGATACAGAAAAGTCATAGTGTTAGGACATACATCAAGATGCATCCTCCGATATACCTGTTCTGTACAAAGCGAGTAAGATATCTGTAATATGCAACAGAAGATACGAACCATGAGGAACATCGCTGTCCGGATTGAAAACTGCTGCTTCTATCCCAGTCATCAGATATGGTTTTTGGCCTGGAAACCCTTCTAACATACCCATATCAAAGCAATCTGTGATTAACCGATTAGAATTTACTTGCGAAGGAGCCAAATGTAACTCACCTCGCGGTCAAAGGTCAGTACTGGGAAATTGATGGTAAAGGTAAGATTCCCGTGAATCATCCATGGCCTATGGAAACCTTACCGTGATCATAAATGGCCAAGAAAGAGAATGCTACTGCAAGAACTATGAGAACTGAGGTGTGCAACGAAGTAATTTTAGTTTTGGCGTACTTTGGCATAGGCGAACTTGGTATAGTCCCTGCGTAGCATTGATCACGCCGGACATTATGACTTGTAGAGAGCTGAGAAGACCTCTCCAGTCGCGCCTGAGCAAGTGCCGTCTGCTACTAAGTAGGTTGTTGCAGTTGTGATGTCACTGTATGCTATCGGCTTTCTGCAAAGCTTGAGGATGCGAGGGATAGTAGTATAAATGAATCGATGGAACACACCCTGGGCTATTATGATGGAAAACTGGGATCAACAACCTGTGCATAGAGCTTGATGGCCTTGTGGCCAGCATGTATTTTTGAAGCGTATGTGCGCTTAAAGTAAGTTATACTTCGTCTGTATTCGTAGTACTTGGCGCGTCGAATCGGAAAATCGACTATCTAATCACCTTCACTGTCAAATATAGGCCAAATCTACTAGTGGGGTCTCTGTATCAAATGTCCAGCTATTTATTCGTTACTGGCCCAACATTATTCGATTTGCGATGGTGGTAGTATAGGTTGTTCGTGGGTCCGTGGGATGACCGGGACCGACGGTATACCTCAGTGTGGGATTGGTGCAACGGCCGCACTGCAAGACCGTGGCTTTTTTGTCATTCTTTCTTTTGTCCACAACTGCGACAGTCCAACAAGTCGTGAATAACACAACTAAGTACAAGATCTGTGATAACTGCGTTGATTCTGAACCTTGTGGAATCATAGAATTGTCGGACTAAAACCGACACATGTATGCACTCGAGCTCTCTTGGTATGTAAATGGCCTAATTACCCCCATAAACCAGTTAATCAGTGTTAATAGCCATACTAGAACCTCATAATCTCCTCCGAACATAAAAGCATCTCCATCGTATTGCTCTCACTGACTTGAAGTCATGTACCTCCTCGCATATGATGGTGGCACCTCTCTGCCACTTGGAAACATCATCCACTGCTTCCTGGACGCGCTCAGATCCCTATTTTTCTATCTGACGGCATTCCTAGCATCGAGCTCCCTCTGGAGTCATGGCGTTCACACCGGCACAACAGCAGAAGCTGCACAGACGCAATATCTGTTGGGACTTGGTTGGTGCTCTATACTTCTCCTATGGATATGAATGACCCCTTGTGTACAGGTATTGGAGATGTCACAGGGTAAGCAAAGCGTATTGCCAAGTTTTGTGTCTACGTTTATAGTGCATTAAGACCTGTAGTTGAAACAAACATGATGGTAGGTCTGCCAGGTTACACCTCTACCTCAGGGATAATGGTTACACGTAAACAGGGATATGCTAGCCTTGCGCAAACAGACACTGGCTTGCACATGCGTCAACGCAGCCGTGCATTCGTAATCGCAGACCCTAAAAATCCTACCAATCGCGTTGTGTTCATTAATTCTGGTAAAGGTTACCTTTTTTGTGACGTGAGTCCACTCATTTCGCGCGTTAATCTTACAGATATTTGCATGGGGGATACTGGAATTCGCCGCGCAATCGTTACCTCTCTTTCCTCCCTATATCCAGGCCTGTATACCGATAGCAATATCGCTCTCGTTGGCACACATTCGCATGCTGGTGTCGGCGGCTATTTGGAGAATCTCCTTCCTCAACTTACAGCTTTCGGGTATGTCAATGCTACAGCTTCTGCCATCATTCAAGGGACTGTTAGGGCAGTGCAACAAGCCCATGATAGTCTTGCCATTGGAACATTGAGTGTTGGAAATTCCACCGTATTAAATGCGAACATAAACCGCTCACCTTCCGCTTATCTTGCGAATCCGGAAGAGGAACGGGCGCGATATGAATATGACCATGATAAAGATTTGACGGTGTTGAGATTCAACGATAACAAAGGTAATGCTAGGGGCCTTTTGAGTTTCTTCGCAGTTCATGGCACAAGTCTTTACGAGGTATATTTCCGTGCCAGGGATTAAAGTGGCAAATTAACGTCCTATATTGCAGAACAATACTTTGGTGAGCGGTGATAATAAAGGCATGGCCGCATACTTGTATGAATGTATGTGATTTCTTAACTCGCCGCTCTCTGCACTCCAACTATGATGGCCTAATAGTTCGTTAACTTAGCCTACATGGAGCCATCTTCAATGCCTGGGCATACCAAATTTGTAGCTGCCTTTGCACAATGTTAGCCTTCTCCACATTGTTTCCATTGTCCACATGTTACTAAACGCGTCAATTTGCAGCAAACGTAGGAGATACGAGCCCCAACACGTTCAGTCTATTTAATTGCCTTTAGCGCGACAGACAAGCTAATTGTGTTCGAATAGCCTCGGTGCATTCTGTGAAAGTCCAGGCAAACCGTATGACGGTCAACCATGCGACTTTAAACACTCGACTTGTGGGAACAAGACACAAGATTGCCATGGCCGGTCAGTCGCCGTTCTCTGCTGCAAGATATAACCATTTATTTTTGGAACATTAGCGGCCCCGGTTTCCGCATTTCCGACTTTGAATCAAATCGCCTCATTGGCCTTGCACAGTTCTCTGGTGCCCAGAAAGTCATGGAGGGAAGCATGTCTCCAGTTAATGGAGGTGTGAGATCAGTACATACATATCTAAATATGTGAGCCGAACCGTTCTGCATTGACCTAAGCATTTAAATGATTTCAAGGGCAAATCATACTTTCACCTTGCTAAATGGAACAACGGCACAAACGTGTCCCCCTGCTCTTGGTATGTTGGCGGTTCTACTTCTCATGTGGTAAACGGTGAACATTTGCCCCCCATAGGATATTCCTTCGCTGGTGGTACGACGTTCGTACCTTTGCATTCTCGTAACATCCATAAGTGAAGTAACGACGCATACAGGGATGGCCCGGGGGCTTTCGACTTCATCCAGGGAGATAACTCATCCAACCCTCAGTACGTCCTCATTATGTTTCTGCGCTTGACACGCCAACCACACCTTTAACGACAGGAATCCATTTTGGGAGATTGTCAAAGGTATGTTTACCCTGGCTATTGGGCTGACTGGAGGGATATTAAACTCAGCATATAGGTGCCGTCACCCCTGCTCCTCCACCGGAACAGGCTGCATGTCATGAACCGAAACCAATCTTGTTGAACACGGTGTGCATGTCGCTTTTTATGTCGAACTGCATCTTATTAACGTTTGTAGGGATACGCGCACTCTCCTTATGAGTGGTCGCCGAGCACAGTTGACATTCAGATGTTCCGCGTTGGAAACTTCGTCATGCTTATCATGCCTGGCGAGTTGACCACAATGGCTGGACGTAGAATGCGGTATGTCGGGTGCATGACTTTTCGGCTTGCAATCCTGATCTGTTCTCCACAGCGAAGCTATCCGAGCGAAACTAATCTCCTCAGAAGTACTCGGCGAGGATGCTTATGTCGTTGTTGCAGGTCCAGCGAATGTATATGCACACTATGTTACTACGCGCGAAGAGTACGGCGTCCAGCGATACGAAGGCGCATCAACAATCTACGGAGCTGGTAAGCCTGTATTTGCTGGCCACCTATGTTTCGAAAATACTGACCTTTAATATCTCAATACAAGCCACTCTTGAAGCTTACATTGACATGTATGGCGGTCTGATACCTTATCTTGCTGTTGATGCAAAGGGTTCCCCGGCCTCTGATCCGCCACCCCCGGAGCAAATATCAAAGGCAATTTCTATGCAGGTATATTCCAGAGGCTCCCTTCGTTGTCGTAACTCTAAAAGCCTCTCCAGAAAGGCGTCATTGCTGATAATGCCGGTCTTTTCAAGAAGTTTGGAGACGTCTTGTCCGATGTAAGCGGTAGTACATATCACGCAGGAGATGTTGTGCATGTTCAATTCGTCGGTGCCAATCCAAGAGTAAGCACCTCTGAGTGGCGAGATCTAGCGCTAAATCGCTTATATTTTGAGATAGAATAACCTTCGCCTCGAAGGTACTTTTCTCACCGTTGATCAGCTTGTATCGGGAGATTGGAAGACGTTTCGCACGGACTCACATCCATCGACTGTGTATCGCTGGAATAGGACAAGTACAGTGAGTCCCTAATTAGATTCTCGACATAGTCCAATCCTTCAATATGAATGTGCAGGTGCTCGGCACCAGCACTGTTGATATAACGTGGTAAGTGTTACTCGCCGCTAGATACCCATCGAGAGCTGAATACCTTTTCTTCGCAGGACCATTGAAGAAGGCACCCCAGGTGCGATATATGTTCTTTTTCACGCGCTGGCGTCTGACCGACTTATGTCCTTTTGCTTCTTCTCTTCTCTTCTCGTAGCCGGAACCTACCGGATTGTTTATCATGGTGATTCGAAGCCATTGATCGGATCCATATCGCCGTTCATAGGGATTTCTTCTACTTTCACGGTTGGGTGAAGTATGCGCAGACTGTACCGCGAACAATAGATATAGACGGACTCTGTAGTGAGGTATAATGCTATTGTACACATCGAAAATGTCACAAACTCTGCACAGCCAGACTGAAAAAAATAATAGACTCCTAAGTATCATACATATATAAATGGACATTTTGAATATATTCCATGACGCGCTACAGAACTATCTAAAATACATCATAGGGAGAAAACTTGGGCCCAGAAAATAGGTATATAGCCTGAGGAACACAACGCGATAGCAGACAAGGTATCCAGCACGTGAAAATTGAGACTGGCCGAGAAATAGGGACAAGACCAGCCGATATATATCACCAAATCAAGATATATCTCCCTGCATATGTATCCGACTTGCGTCTACACAGCCCTAGATCACTCACACCCGACCCCGAGCTATATCGGCTATGCCCGATCCCCTGCTGGACGCTGCATGACGTCCAAAAATCGCACCCACTCCGCCTGACTCAGGGACGCGCCCCACATCCCGTCTTCTTCCACTGAATTTTGGTACACGTACGGATAACGGTCGCTCGTCGGTGGCCCTGGTGGGCCGCCGGTATATTGTGATCGTGAGGAGTCGTAAGTGGATGAAGAGAAGGAGGGCTGCCGTATTGGGTCGGGATACGTATTTCGTGAGGTAGCTTCAGTGGGATAAGCCGTGCGCGTTTCCGGATATGGATTTCTTGCAGGGGGTGGAGGAGGTTCTGTGTACGACTGGCGAAGAGATTCGGTATACGGCTGTTGTGTGCTATCTGCATAAGGCTGGGACTGTGGTTGTGCTGAGGGTGCAACTGGATACAGCGGCGGAGATACAGGCGGCCCTACTCCCATGGGTGAGGATGGAACGGCATGAGCGTGCTGGTTTCCAGGAGAATGCTGTGGCATCACTGCGTATGAGGCGAGGGAAGACGACCCCTGCGGCATGGGTCTGCCTAATGCTGACCCGGTGGTTCCGTAGTCTATTGACCCGCGATGCGCAACGCCGTGCGGGCTACTGGAGTTCCCAGATCCAGGAGAGCTCATGGCATACCCACCCGATGCCCCTGGCGAGTCCACTGCATTTACGCGCGGGTACTTGAGCGAGTCGTGATACGGGAACGCCAATGTTTTTACAAGGCCTAGCACGCGACTCTTTTTTCGCTCTCGTTCGTTTTCTTCTTCGGTGACAAATTCTTGATTGTACAGCGGTGCGAGTGCGTGCAATATATCAAGGGCTTTATCTGCAACTGGTGCACCGCGGCTGAGCTCGAGCGTAGTAATAGCTTTGCGGATGTTCGCGCGGAAAAGCGAAGCGCCAGGTTGGTCTGGATTTGCGATGAGTTGAAACGAGAAGAACATCGCCGCGCTGAACACGTGAAACGGCCCCCAGTTCATGTGTCCCGGTACCGCTAACGAAACATTAGCGAGGAAATCCGGACGAGCCTGCCCGACGAGGGTGATCAACTTGTCTGCCGCACCGACCGCGATTTCGAGCGACTGCGCTTGTCGTTCGGTCTTGGAGTCCTTGGTCTCTTTTCCGTCCTTGTCCTTCGCACGCATCTCTTTTTCCTTGGGTGAAGGAGTAGGCCCGCCGGACGGCGATGACGCGTATGGGCGGTGGAGGGTAAACCGGATGTGATAGTAACTGGTGCGGATGATGACGCTCTGGACTCCGAGTCTACGTGCGACTATGTTAGGACTAGCAAGACTCCGTGCAATCCTAAATTCATCGAGGTCAAGTTCGGGCGGGAGAGTATCCATCCACTGCGTCAGTGCGCGGTCACTCGCCAGCACTGATTCGTAGGGGACGGCGCGGAGTGAAACAGCGTTATCCATGATGTCGCCAAGGATATAAGCCAGCCGGAACAGTGCGATATTAGGTAGATAGAGACGTGACTCGGCCGAATTTGTGGGATGCGAGTGCGCAGGGAGCTGTGTATCGAAATGGTGCGATGCAAAAGCAAGTGGCCTACCGAACATGAAGGCTTGCCATCTGCGTAAATTTTAATGCGACGCGCGTCACGGAAGAAAAGAAAGAAAAATACCTTTCGAGAAGAACGATGTGCCACCAGGCCCATCTGCGGCGTTCGGCGACATCTTTTGCTAAGCGCCATTTCAATGGGTCTCGATGGAGACCCATCGCCATACCCATGCTGACAAGCTCACCGCGCACGGTCCATATTTCTTCGCTATCGGTCTTGCTGAGGGTCAAATAATGACAGCGAATGAGTAGACATTCGACCATTTCAAGGGAATAACTCCTGCTTTCCGCACGGTGTCTGTCGAGGGCCGTGCGCATTACGTCATAAAATTTCTTGCCCAGTTCCTCGTGGGTCTCTGCAAGATGTGCAATGAGGGGATCACGTGGGGGTAGATAATGTACTGCGATGGCCATGATCATGCAGACAGTGGCGAGGACGACGCGGTCCGGGTTGGCGCCGGACTTGAACCTTGCCCACGCGAGCAGGAAGGCAGTCTGGTTCACATGACGGTATATCCAGTTGCAGTACTCGAAATAATAAGAGACAAGCCCGTCGATTGTCTCGAGGGAGGGCAACAAAGCAAGTAAATCACGGTCGTACTCGTGAGTCGATGCAAGGAGATCATCGCTTGCGGGTCCTTCCTGGCTGGGATGTCGTTCTTCTTCAGACTGGCGGTCGCCCTAGGAATAGATTAGGGTGCATTAGAACAAATTAGCGCTGGACGTGATGAAATTTTTAAGCGGCTCACGAGGGTAAGGTGAGTCACGGCCGCGGTAGGGCCAGCATAGAGACCGCCGTGGCCTTGACTGCCGAGCATGCCGGGTGCATCATCTTTGTCGAGGGAAGTACCTTCTGTGGGTTCCTTCTTGAAATTGAAGGCAAAGGGAGATGATGGAGATATCGGAGGTTCGAGAGAGCGTTTGAGGTGTTGTGGGACGGATGAACCCGGGCGGTGATTTGCGAGAATATAGGTTTCGAGGAGGGAGACTGAATGGCGTAGACGTGTTATTTCCTGCATGGGGTCGACACGGCTGGCATTTCTGCATATTTATCTGCTTGGTGAGAGGCAAAAGCGGAGAATAATTTGTACCTACGAATCATCACTGCGAATCTGCATTTCGCTTTCGTGGCCTCTGGCGTCCTGGTAGCACAGGGCGATTGTACCTGCGTAACGTGAGAGTAAGACCGTAAAACAATCACAAAACATACCTCTTAGGACACAACTCGAGCAAGGACGATTTCTAGCACAACGTTAGGCTACAACAAAAGATATGTTGTGGCACATACCTATCGCATTTGAGCTTACTATTTCTGCATGGCTCGCAGTTGATTGCCTTGCGGGCGCGCTTGGTGGGTGGGCGGGAGTCGTGGTCGGCTGAGCCGGGAGGTGGGCTGGTTCGTGATCTGACGGTGCCGCCAGTAGTGGTTGTGCGAGCTGGTTTTGGGCGGGTGGCGGATGACGGGCCAGGCGGGTTTGGGTCGTCAGGCATGGTGGGTAGGATGCGGGCGCAGTTACGTAAGGTGGTTTGGGGGATGTTGGTGGTGGCTAGCTCAGTTCGTCGTCGGTGGTTCGTGGTCGTTGACAATCGTTCAGCTCGTCATCTGCAGCGAGGAGGTAAAGTTGCAGCAATTGAATTTCAAACCCTAACCACCTCTCCCTCATGTCCTCGTCCCTTATTTCCTTTTTCGGCTCTTTTCTCGATCGAAGCCCGGAGATTATTGTGGACGCCGGTTTGTCATCTGATACCCCTTTCCCGGCCAAAAAACCAGCGATCGCGCCCTTTTCGTCTGGATTGGCACCGACACCGGCCGCCCGCCCCCCATATATCTGTATATTAAATTCTAATTTGGTGCTTTTGCTTCCGTTAATCATCTCCCTCGCCATCCGATTTCTTCCACGCCAGCCTGTCCCTTCCCCGGTTCAGCCCGACCGCGACTTGCCGCATTGTCAACCGTGGCCTCTGCAGTAATACTTTCCATTTTCTGCACACTATAAGCATTTGCAAGCACAGTAAGTTTCTTGACGTATGTTCATACATGATATCAAGTATCAGCATCTACAATATCTATCCCCATCATGACTTTCCCAGCCATATTTACTTCAACACTCGGCCCCTTTTCATTTCACCGTTTTAGAACTCCAGCATCCTCTTTTCGGAGAAACTGTGCCAGTACAAGCCAATAGAAGTCCCATTCATCATCCTACAACATCGGTGCGTGTTCGTCCCTAACCATGCTTTCTTCGATAGCCACGTTGTATCCGGATCTCTCCTCCATCTTTCGGCTTCAGACCAAGAGCAATTGGCGTAGTGGCGAGCAGGCAAAGCCTTCCAAGACAACTTTCTTTTCGTCGGATCGTGCAGCCAAAGCGATCACAGCGGTCCCGATTCAACATCACCTGGAAAGGAAATCAGTGTACTCCAAGAAGGAGCCGCTCGGTGATTGGTCGCTTCCATCCACCGGCCAATCGTGATCGTCGCATTGCCGCTCACAACTGATCCAGCCGATATCGGTTTTCCGGCATCTCTAACATCATAATCAGCAAACGAATAACATATCAAAGTTCAAACACAATCCGAAACATTACGGTGGCCGAACCTCTACCCCAGGTCGTAATTATCCCCGTACAACGCATCTGTTCGTTCCTTGCACCTCATGGGACTTGACAATTTCTTAAAATAAATGCCGTCGGACCTTGTCTGCGTCTGGTGACTGTTTCATCTGATAATCAAGCAATTATGATGATCATGTGCAGTAGAATTACAAATTTGACTACTCTCCCCGCATCGAAAGGAGGATGATGCATTTTGATGCATCAGACCGATAGGTGACATGATCTTGCGCCAGCATTCGTTTTCGACCGAGTCTTGTCGGCGTTAGTAATCGCCATTCAAACCCCGGATCGTCTGTGCTTCTCCACTGTCTGATCACCATGATAGCCTCTGATAGCCTTAACCTTAGGCGCCGATGCAGTCCTCACCTCACCACCACAGCTACGATCCTTAGCGTAGGCTAAAACTTTGCTACTCAATGTAAAATCTAATCCCCATGCCAGGTGTCCCATTTTGCATTCTATCTAACCGTCACGCCAATATCTTTGCTGATGCAGTGTTCAGGTCATATAAATCAATTCCAAGTGGCGCCGACATTCTTCTTGTGAGTCGCCATCACGCACTCGAGTTCCCGTCGCTGTCCCCGCGTTGCCTTAAACATCCGTGCAATTTTTTTGCTGGCCAGCCTCCTTCCAAGCAAATTGTTTATTTATCAATGGACCAAGGGTCGCCGCGTCAGAGAACTCAGCACTTATCAGCATACTATCAGCCGTGGGTATTAGGCCCATCCGCATCAGCCGCCGTCTTTGCCGCGGCGCGCCAGAATTGACTGCCAGTGGCCCATCCGTATACTATCCGACTCCGAGAAGCATCAAAGTATGGCTACCCCTGTTCTAGAAATCGCACCTCATGGAGCGATCAGCGCGACTCTCAGACTGCAATTAATAATAATGCTCGTTTCTCCCATGTGTCCTCCGCGCTCCAGGCAGAGCATATGCAGGATCTCGAATTGAACTGTCCCACGGCCACTGGTGCCTGCTTCCCGCGACACTGCACTGTCAATGTGCCCGCAAGTGATGAGGTGGCAGCCACTGCCGGAGATAGACCGTCACTTTAGTTTGGATTAGACTCGTTCGCACACACCCACACATACTCCGGATTTCTCGGGAAAGGATAGTTCCTGCGGGGAGCTTTTCCTTGCGTATGCGGATTTATCCGCTGCGTTGAACAACCTGGGATGCTTCTTCCAGCCCTCGATTGATCCGTTAAAGAGATTAGAATTGCATTGCTTCGTCCTTCGATGTTTGCGGAAGGGGGGCGTGTCCGCCACAAGTCGTCTGTAGTCATAGGAAGCCAAGATAGACGTGCTTTGGTAGTCTGGGACGGCGTACTTGAAGGTCAGGATGGTAGTGTAGTGGTAACACTTTTTATTATGACATTCCCCAAGACAACGTCTATTCCGGCGAGAGAAAAAGCACCTAATAATTCACGACGGCTGACAACTGAATACTGGATCCAACCGACGGATCATAGTGATTAGTACCATATTTTTGCGCAGTCTGTCCACCAAATCTTTTTTTACCCGCATAAAGCGATTTTTTCGAACGCCATTATTTAAATTAAATAGCAGAGTCAGATTTAGATGATGCATACATATGAACTCTCAACATAGAAGTATCATATAGAAAAGTGACTCATTTTTTGCATCCGCTTGATACGATTATTCACCTCCGTCTGCAAATCTTGCCGCAGACCTTGACCACACGGGGTCAGGTCAGTCGAAGTTGCAGCGGCAACCAGCACCTGGTCGATAAGGGTGTATGGAATCCACGTGGAGCACGCAGCTTTTGTTGCACCACGCGTTTGCTTGGAATCGGTCTAACGGGGGGGATAGACGTTAAGCACGTTACAAGACAAAAAGCGAGCGAACAATACGAACTTTGCGGATTAGCGAGAGTGTTTGCTCAAGCGCGCTCTCAACGAGTTCAAACCGAAGACTCGTGCGTATGAGGTGCTCGGGGTGATGTTCCTTCATGGCATTTTAAGCACGTGATTCAATGGTTCTATCAGATGTACTGACCTCAAGTGAGCTGATGAGCCAAGGTGGGGGAGGGGACGCGCTGTCGAGCGATAATTTCGTCTCTAGTACCGTTTTGCTATACTGATAATCTGTGTCTACATTATCATGCCGCTCAAGCGCGAGGCGAAGATAGCGCCATCCACGATCCGTTGGAGTCCCTGGCCATGAGGAGACTCTGTCTGTGAGAAGCCAATCTGACGTATCTTCTTGCCTAAATTTCTATTTAGAAATTACCCATAGCAAGATGGGATCGGCAGACTTACAGAACATCATCAGGATTTCGAGCGAGTCGCAAACACTGGCCGGTCAGTGTCGAGAACAACTCCCTCAGGTCCACTTTCAAAGTCCGTCCTGTCGCCAGAGCCCTGTCGAATTGGTTGGCCTGGCCCAATCTCAAGACAATCGCAGATGGAGATAGCAGGACATCTGGTGTGAAATCAACCATCATGCATCATTTTCATAACAAGGGCCAACACTAACCTGCGGCCGACAACAAAGTTGGATCCCTGCGAATAAGATATAACCGTGCAGAGAGGAGCGTGTAGTCGAATTGCATATTTGCCAGATCCACGACCTCTGAATCTGGTTTGTCGATTCCGAATGCCGTCTCGGGGATGTTCTTTGATAGTTTGCGGCGTTTGCGAGGCTGGTCAAGGGCACATGAATTTGTCAACGAAGACTGATTGGTTGACCACGCATCGAGACTTACCTCGAGTATATTCTCATTAGACGTAGGGGTTATGATGTAAGCGCCAGCCTTTGAGTCTATGAGTGATAGCGAATTGATAGCGAGCAAGTAAGCTTCTAGCTGTTCCTCCATCGATGGGATAGCATCCACTGAGTCGCTGGTGGTCTCCTGCAATTTATGAGCCCGTTGATACATGGTACGCGCAGCTGTAACCGTGGGTTTTAGCAAGGAAAGTGAGGAATCACCCCAAAGCTAGAATACATACCACTTCGATGATCGCCTCTGTTCGTATACCAAGTATACAGTATTCTTGAGTAGAATGGGCGGACTCGGGGGTCTGTATTCCGCGATTTGAAGGCGAGAGCATCTTCCACTTCGACGGCGACACCAGCAAAATTGTAGGTCATTAATTGTTCTATCGCGTTTTCCTCACACATTCGATAAACCAATTGGCTAACGCATTCTCGTTTCCTGTATTCAAAGTCAGCGTCTGTCCCAAATCAATTGGAAAGGACGTACAGGTTGTCATACGGCGTCGTCGTGATAGACGCATATGCATCATCGTATAATGCAAGATCTATGTACCCACGGATGATATTGAACCATAATTCTTCGGTCTCAGCATCCGGAGGAGCAATGGATAGCGCGAGCTGGGCAAAAGATAAGCCTTGTTGGATATGTGCACTGGATTTGAATATCACGGAAGCGCTGAGATAGAACGTGAATTCGGAGTCAAATAATGCGCCCCCAGGGAGGACAGAAGCCAACGCTTCAGCGTCCTCGAAAGATAAACCGCTGTCCGATCCTATCGGCGAACCAGTCAACACCACACTCCACGAATGTTTGAGTTTACCCACCGAAGCTCCCAGAGATCTTCTCCATCAAATGCGCCGCGTCATCCGCACGTCCGCAGTCAATTAATAGACGCGCAGACACAAAAACCACACCGGCCGTTCGCGGAAGCCAGCCAATCAACTGCTGAGCGATCCTATTGTATCCCAGCAATCTCAAACGTTCACAAAACAATGCTTCGAAGTGAGTAACATGCGCAGGCGAGGTGGACTGAAGCAAACCAGTAGCATCCAAGAACCGGTGTGCTGTTTGGGGCAATTCCCCCGTTTCACCTGATTGCGCCAAGAGACGGTGTACAAGGGAGTAGGTCGGTGAGAATCGCGTGTTATGTCTGGATACGTGCATATTGCTCATGCGTGCTATCACGTCTTCGGTAGTTGGAGCGCCATCCCCATTCGATTGTGCGGTAACAAAATCGCCGGCAGGTTGCCGTGCGACGGATCGGAGCATAGCCAGACCCCGAAACACCGCAAATACTTCTTCCACCAGCGAGGGATCCCATTCTTTGAGACTTTCGGCGAGGAAAAATATCAGTGTGACGACGGAAAGACAAATGTCATAGCGCGCGTGCACGGATGTCGAGACGTATACTGCAGCCAGTGCGGTGGTCCAGTCTGAACGTGTAGATGGCAGAAGTAGCTCCACTTCATCTTCTTCTCTCTTCACATCTTGATCAAATCCGGCAACAAGATCAAGGATAATGCGGATGTCCCTATCAAGATCGTCAACGCTCTGTAATCGTCCGAAAATCCACTCTGTGAAGCCCTCGTCGAGATCGTCCCAGAAATTCGAACGCTGTGCTTGGTCTTGGATGATGTCTACAATGGAGAAGGCGATCTCTTGATGTAAAATATCAACCACTCTGCTCTCCAGGTTGAGAAGTGACTCATGGCCAAGTTTGTCACAGAGGGTCCAAAGGATATCCAAGACAGCGAAATGAGATTCAACAGGCAGAGAGTCGGACAGGTGTCTGTGGATTCTCAGAGGGAGATCTTCCAGGGCAAGAATACCCACACGCTCTCGTTCAATCACCAGTACATCATTCTTGTTTGGCCCTTTAGATAGCGCGAGGGGCCAGCGAGCGCCCCGTTCGACTTCACGGCACCGAGCGACAAAGCCTTCCCAGTCTCGCTTCAGGGCACTCCAAAATTGTGCGTGCTGCAAAGCCCCTGTATGGGGATCTTGAATTAAATTCACGGTGCACCCTACAACTGCTGCAATATTCTCTGCAAGAGTAGAGTAACTTGAAGTAAGCTGAAGCGGTGGCGGTCCAGGAAGCGATAGACACGCGTCCATATATTGGTCGAGGGCTGTGCGCAGGGTTAGAGTAGAAAACACTCCTGGTCTCATGATGGCCTCAAGGAATTTGTCAGCCAGTGAGCCAGGAGACAGGAGGAGCTCGTCGAGGTATGCTGGCGTTAACTCCATCTCTTCTCCATAATCAGCGGACTCCCACAATGGCTCGTATGAGGTTTTTTTATCCTCCAAGTACAGTTTTATCTTCTCCACCATTGAAGAACCCTGTTTTTCCCATAATGCGTATAGCATGTCCCCTCGAATTATGAAATCTTGTAAATGACAACGGATGCTTCCACTTGAACATGGAATTGTTTGAATTTCGCGCAACTGATCGGATGAAGAATCAAATAGCTGGAAATAGCCACCGGACTGCGAGGTAGACGGCGTTGGAGTGAATGTGAGAGCGAATGGCCTCTCGTCATTGAGCTCCAGTGAAAAAACGCGTAAGAGAACCCGATGTTCTGCCTCAAGGAGATGAGATTTGATGCCGCTCGAAGAGGAAGATGGCACGGAGGTTAATGCAGATAGAGTTTTGGATGCAACACAACCACTTTGGGAGGTCCAAAGGCGTAATGTACGATCTCGTGAAAGGGTCCATATGTGTCCCAACTCTGTAGGTTGAGGGTGACTAGCCAATGATATTATTTGAGACCCTGCTGAACCGCCCGAGTGAAGACCAGGAAGGTACGAGGTGATATTCCCTAAGAAAAAGGCGCTGGGACCAGAAAGCGACTCCGTCCATAGATCTAAATAATAATGATGGACCGCTGATTATTAACATCATAACTAGCACGGAAACTTACCGTCACTATTATCGTCACCCAACCGTTCTGTTTCTATCTGTAATAATGAGCCATTTTCGAGACCAATTGCAACACATAATATTCCTTGAATTTGAACTATTCCGCGAGATGCTTCCGAAGCATTTTTTATCAGATACTCGCGACACCAGTTCTTGCGAAGTTCGCCATGCCACAGACGCGTCGGGTTGTCAATAGACAAGACTAGCCGATACAATGAGCCACTCGATGTCACTGCTAACAGGTGCAGTTCTTGGTCTGCCCATAAGAACATCGCAGGCGCAGATAAAACTGGAGCAGGAAATACGAATCGTATGGAAGGGATTTGTGACGATAACGATACAAGTTCGATTATGAGACCGCCATGGATGACGCGGAGAAGCACTGATCCTGTAGACTCAGAATGAAGGACTGACGAGAAAGACGCGTGTTCAAGTAGTGATTCCGAATCTTGAGGAGTTTGGGCAAGAGGTAAGTTTCGGCGTGAAGTTTGAAGGGCTATTGAAGCGACATGTGAAGAAGGGAAAAGCCCAGAGAGCTGTGTTGCAATAAGTAAATGGTCAGTGGTCATTAGAATGAGAATGTGATAAGAATGCTGGAGCAAGTACTCTCAGCAAAAGTAGAGCGAATGCTAACTCAAGCTCAATGGTATTGTCAACCTTGGGCCTGCCTTTCTTGGAAGGATATCAGGTGGCGCAACTCTGAAACTCAAACTATAGCGCAATTGCTTCCGAGCTAACTGTAGTGAATCATGATGACACTGACGAAGTCGAGTGTAGATATCTGCAATGATATATTGTCTCAAATCCAAGGGAGGGAGATAGACCCAGGAATGCTATGGCCTCTGCCCAACGGTGAACCATTTGTCCCATTAGTATCAGCAAACGCGATCGGCTAGTGCGACCGGCGGGAATGGAAAAATATCATTTATCTTATAAAATTGAACAGCTGTTTGATCGATTTCCAGTGCACTGCTCACCAGAAGTTGATATGACCAAAGCACACTATTCCAATTTCTTGAAAATTGGCAATGCCACGCCCTCGCTTATTTTCCGTTAAAGTAACACTCCAGCAGTAATCACCCAGCGGCTCAAAGCCTCAATATGCCACACCATCATAATCGGTATTCAGGACTACTTACCTCATGCCAGGCCATCTCTTTCAGTATTTCGTTTTAATTAGAACTGGTGCACCTATACCATTATGTATGGAAGCATTCATCATATCGACGTGATCCGATTTCCACAGGAGTGGTCAGGTTTCAACGAAGACTGCAAGTCGAATGAAATGTCACAATTTGTAATTATGCGCCAGGCGAAATATTCCCATGTGTTCAAGTTATCTGTCTCTGTTCGCGGTGAGATAAGTTACAACTCGAGTGGTTGAGAACACAAAGAATGAGAAAATAACTTTTCGCGTTGGAGGATTTTCACCGGGATCGGCTTGTGCGTCAACTTATGAAAGGCCTGCGGCAAAGTTAAGCTCGGAGCACATGTCATTTCCAACAAGACCATCATCGGCATTTAGAAGCAAGACACCGGTCGGAGACGCAACTGACTCGCCACAGCCATGGAGAAAAAACAAGGAAGTCAAATGATGAGATGATATTAGCGAAACCCACCAGCAGTCACTTGGACGCCGAAGATCGAGCGATTCCATCGCGTATTCAGCCACGGGGTGAAATCAAGCATGAACACACGGATCCGAAAATCTAGAAATGAATCAAGCTGTTGGACTTCCTGCCCTTACGAGCAAATGGCTTCCTAAATCAGATACTCTTCTATCAGAGAGGTTCTAAATAACGGGGCCTCGACGCGGATTAGAGACACACATTTATGAGGGGAGGCATCACTTCTACCTGTTCAGGGCAGATAGTATAGTCCATGAAGAGGCCACATTTTGTTGAGCTTGAGATCTCGGGGATCTTGATAAATAACGGTGAGGCAACATCTGCGGCACTGTAGTCTAGACCGACAATTGTGAGAGAGATCGCAGTTAGAAATCATATCAAGCAAACCGCAGTGAAAGTATATTCGACATTGACACGCCTATACGGCATGAAAAAAGGTCGCATATTCGCGGAATATGCTCCGAACACGCCAAGTCGGTGCCAGTCGACATGATGCAACCTGGTTCGCCTGCCAATAGTGCAATCGAGGTTGTAAGTGACTTTGTTAGGAGAGAACTCCTAGCAAATTGATTGAGCATAGATAGATGAAACAGGGAACTCACTGCAAAGAGGATATTTCATCATACATCACTGCAAACCCTGACGATTTTTCTCGGAGAGCATGATAAAACTTTAAGGGGACACACATTTGATCGACCCCAAAACTGTCAATTATAGCTTTGCGCGAGGCAAATGCAGCATGGTACAAGGCGGCCTCTCCGAAAAGCTACTGATTCTTTATGTCAATGTTTACAACCTCTTTGTCTGTTCTTATGTTTTCATATGATCGTTCCAATGCCGTTGATTAAGGTAAAAAAAAAAAGGAGAAGCACCAGTGCACAGGTATCAGCACGGATCAACCCTAGTATCAAAGCAGGCGTGAAAGGAAAAAAGGATTTATCCGCAAAGTCAAAACAAAGGTGACCAGAGGCGAACCAGCAGCCGAGCGTAGGAACCTACTTACCAAACTCGGTCCGTATGTTTTCTGATCCCGCCAACGATAATTCTCTCAGTATTCCGGTATCCGATGCCATTCGTTTGTGGTATGAGGTCCCGTAGCTTTTCACATACTTGCAAACATCGTGGTCATATTGTCGAGAGTCGAGAACCTCATAGGAAATGAAAGGCCCATCCTTTTCAACTCCAAGGACTTTTCAAATAGGCATGAGGTCTTTCACTCCGAACGCGCACCTAATCTAATGTCATCGGTCACTAACCTCATACTGCATCAAATATAACGCGGTACGAGATTTGTGATTCTAGTGATCGTTTTGACCTCGTGCCTAGTCTAAATCCACTATGAATTTACTGTGTTGTGTTTCCCTTGGATTGAATGGAACGACAGCACCCCGTCCGCGTTGTCCCAAAATCCCGTATATAAGGGCCCGACCATAGCTCCTTTATTTTCTCATAGTGCTCGACTGCACCGCTGAAGACTTGAAGTCAATCAGTTGATTTTTCGCTTTTCTTTATCTTCGAATTTTTTGATCTAGTCCTCAACCTCGTTCACCCTTCTTCCACTGGTATAATCTCCAATAGTTTCTTATGGATCAATTAGTAGCCTTTGACGCTCTCCTCTTTCCTTCCGATGGTCGTAACCCTCATATGGTGGCCCTGACCACCAGCCCTATGGCCATGCCCGACCCTCACTCACCACATAGCCCTCAGCCAGCCCGTATGCCTCATCCAGAGGTATATATGGACTATATCGCTGAAGGCTTGGGTGCTCGTGCATGGCATTATCATGTGAGTGATTCCCCGTCCAAAACGCATCATTGGCTTACGCAAAGTGTTATCAGCTCGTCGAAGCCCTTGATGGCATGAACAAGAAATTCACCAACCCATATGTCATCTTTTATCCTGTGATCTCGCGTGACGGAATGCCCTTTCCGATTAACAAATGCATACGAGAGATCCAAGGGAGGTCATTCAAGGAAACATATGCATGGCGCGGCAACATCATTGTTGCGAAATATCGCGAAAGTCCATTCTCCTCAATGATCAACGGTTCGATTGCCGATTTTCCGATTGTCAGAAATTACTTCATGACCCATGGCGCGCCCGGACAGGTAAGCGCATCTGACTTGCATTAATTTATGTTACTTATCTTGGACATAGACATGAGAAGGGTATGTATACCTTCAAAAATTGGTAAACCTTTCGTGGGTTTCCATACCATAGATCCGGATTCCCGGTGCCCATTAAGCGTCCTCTCTTTCCTTGGATATCCTATAGACAGCCAGGACTATAATAATTACGCATTTGCTCTACGTATACATCTGATATAACCAATATGCTAGTTTGTAACCTAAAGTTCCTCACGTTCTGCCTTCTCGTCTTTAGGAGGCGGATGGTCGGGTCTCTCTTTGTTATCTTTTTTCTGGCGTCTAGCTTCTTCTTTCTTCGGGTCACAATGTTCTGGGATTGGACTAGCAGGGTCAATGGGGGGATGGATGACCTTGCCGACTTTGAAATAAGACTTATGTTCTGTGAAGAACTTCTTCCAATGATCGACGCTCTGACACTGGTCAGTTTCGTGAAGATGTGATAATAACAGGTATGACGTACCTTGAGCTCACTATCTGAGAGACCCCTTAAATCGTGAGTGCGGTGCGTAGCAAAACAGCCAGTACCGAACGATCTAGCGGCGTCAACTCCGGCCCTTTGAGATAATAGTGTAAGAGTATGTTCGTGTTGCACAGATATGACTTACATGTGGTGATATGAACCTCCAGGTCCGTAGGTCCTTCGATTGCTAGAAACATCATAGACAACGTGATCGATCTATTGTGCGGGGCTGTGAGATGCTGCCAAAGTTCGAAGAAGCCAGACGATACTTACTGCAAGGTATATGGGCTTGTCCTCATCAGCTCCGTCAAACTGTGCTAAGAACCCCTCGGAGAACAGACGGTCTCCGCTCTGGCGAGATGAGTTAAGATTGGCATTGAACAACGTGTAGCCTAGATTACTCACTGGCCAGTATGTCTTGAGTTGTACCCATTTCCCGTCATACTCCCATAGGTAGTGCCCGGTGAAGAACTTCCCGGCCAATGCGATGATTATCAACGTGTATACAATGAACTTGAGGAGGCCGAGAAGTCCCACTTCCTCCTGAGCAGTAGGGTCGCGCTCGAGAGGGCCAACCTTCTCTCCTCGGGAAATTTTGGTATCGCGTTCCTCCTTCTTCTTAACCCATGCCTGATGGTCCTTTTCCTGCTGCTCTTTGTAGCTTTGGTAACTGATACAATGTCACTGCATTCAACCGAAGATCAATAGATAGTGCAGAAAACGTACGCCAGGAAAGGTTGATTTGCAGTCTTCTTGGTCACCTTTCTGGTAGGGTCGAAAGGGTCTTGAATCATATTCTCTTGCGGTTCAGCTTTCGGTGCAACACCGTCCGGGTTCATGATCCACGACATGGCTGTATTGTATCAACGTATGGTCTTACGCGTTGAAAATTGGAGACAACGGAAATGTCGACGTGTCCTAGTCCTCGGTGCCAGCGTGCAACTTGAACCAGCGCTATTTATGCTCATCGGCGGCCCAAACTGACTGATTAGCCGGAACACAGTCCATGCGATTCATCACCCCAAAGACGTATAGATGCGTTTTCCGCAACAAACAGACAAGTCATTGATTAAGAGGCCACCTACACAACAGGCAATAGGTGTATGTATTGTATTAAGTAGATTGTACACCGCCAATGGAATGGAATTGTGGAGGGGGGGATCGTCGTAATGCGATTGTATGAACTGGACGGGATTGGGGAATAGTGATATAAGCATGACAAACCGGCCCAGGAAACTATACTGGATGATGCCTAAAAGATAGAGAAGATTATTGTAATGAAGAAAGTATGAACGATAACCCCCCGGGGGAAGAATGAGTTGCGAGAGAAAACAACAAAATGAGAATGATGAGCATACTATTGGTCAGCGAAGAACCATGAGTGCGAGTGTAGTTTATGTCTCGCATCAACGAGACAATATTGCGGTAATGCACGAAGCCGAAAGTCCGTAGAGTCACTGATGCTAGGGCGAACTCGTCAGGAGCCAACGCTCACGATGAGTTTGATGGGCCTGGTACAACTCTATGCTGATTCCGATGCTCTCTCTCGCTCCCTTTCGCAGAGACAGTGATATATGCACCACCTGTTTCTTCGGCACCCAACCCTGGTGGGGCGGGTGGACTTGTCAAGAATAAGACATCGTTGTCTGCTGTATCCGACTCTCCAATCCATTGCCGTGCGTCCAGGAATCGCTGTGTCTTGATAAACTGAAAGATCATGAACTCAGTGAGCGGCGGAAATCATAATGCAATGAAAACGTACTTTAGGTACAGAGTCCGTGGCCATGAGCCTGAAGACATGTGTTTGAATGCGTGCGTACAATTTGATTAACACCTGCAGCTGCGTAGCGTTGAAGGAGCCAGCATGCTCAGCATCGACCTGACCATCAAAGGTTTTGCCGTTGAGTCCAGTCATTACTTCACTTAGGTAGCCGGCTAAATCTAGCCGTAGACCGTGATCAATATTGAGTTCGTTTTGACTTGATGGCGCTAGGTATTTGTTATATATTTCGAAGGCGGTACGGATGAGGGAGGTGTGATGCTTTTCCATCGCAGCCTGGCCAGGAGTGGCGCGAGCTCCTTGACGACCGGCTGGAGCTACGGCCATCGCGCTGGAAGTGATGCTGAATTTCCGCTTGAAATCTTCGACATCTAGCCAGAAGGAAAGATTTTCCTCGCAAAAGTTGGCTTTGAGGAACTCGCGGAATAACGAGCGATAGGATGGCTCCTCGAGGATGTTCTTCAAACGTTCTGTGTTACTCTCTTTGGTGCCTTTCTTTTCTCCGGCCTCATAAGTAACATTCAACTTCTCCGCCATGGATATGCGGCGATGTATCTTGGCATCTGCGGCGCTAACTGCAGAACCATCGTTTGCTGCTGATTTCGAGGTCGATGTTGTGCCGCTTTCCAACGAAGATCGCTCCGCGTGGAGATTGGTGGTCGAACTATGGGGTGATTGCTGTGCGTTTGGATCATCCCACTGAGCGACGCGTCTTCCTTCGTCCGTAATTTTGTATATAGCCTTCGCGGTACACCGGAACTCTCCTTGTTGCTAAGAATCCAGAAAATTGATGAGATGAAGTCGGATACAACAGGCCGAAGTGAACTTACGCTCACGGGAGAGTTCCCACCAGGAGCAGATCCTCTAACAGTGAATATAATAGCGGAGTCGTTGTTCTTCCTCTTGTCGCTGACCAGCACAATTAAACCAAAACGAACAAACTGTGCGGCCATTTCCGCTGCCTCTTCTCTTCCAACGACGGATGTGAAGTCACAAAGCCACTCCAATGCTCCTACAGCTGCGAAACAGTACTTGTGCACCGATGCTGATTTACCACCCAACAGAGGCTGGCCGCGTTCGGTGACATCCATGAGTGGCACACCTTTTGATCGTTCGTGATAATCTTGGAAAGTATCCTGATTTACGGGCAGGGATGGGGGATAGTTTGCTTGGCGACCAACAAAACGGCGGAATAGAGCGGTGATAACTGATTGTGTGACGATAATTTCGTCGTCGATAGAACGACGTTCCAAATGAAGTAGTTTAATGCAGATTGGTTGTGTAGCGAACACTGGCTGGAGATGATCAGAACTTATGCCGTTTTTCGAGATGAAACGTTCTAGCACGTGGAGCCCCTTTGGGGTAAGAATATAGGTACCACGATCTTTGAAGAGGTTGACACCTGGGTCAGCGGCATTCTCGATGAGACGAGCATCCATAAAGTGCTGGCACATTGCCTTTGCCATGTCGCGGGTCATAGAGAACGTGGTCGTGGTCGTGGTCGTCACTATTCGTGTTTTGTCTCTGGGATCCGGCCCGCGGTTCGACTGCGAAAACTTAAGAGATGCCAAGTTCTGAGCAGCCTCGTCCCTGTGGAAACATGTGAGATGACAAGTCACAGGGAACCGGGAAGTAATACGAACGTGGAGAAAGAGTTTGGAAAAGTGCGAAAATACTGCTTGTGCGTCGTTAAATGGAGAGATACGATCAACGTCGCAAAGAGGTCGAGCGTGTCCTGCAGCAGGTGAGTCCATTAGCTAGGCATAAATAAACAAGATCTAGGATGATGAATTACCTTCAAAAAGGGTCTCCCGCGTTTTGTTGTCTTCATCATATGAGACGAAGTAGCCTGAGGTTGTTCAGACTGATCGGCTGGAGCCATTGTGAAGGAAAACGAATAGGAAAGTCAATGGGATTGATGTTGAAGAAATACAGAATTAAACAGCGCGTCGACAAGAAAAGGAGAGGGAGGATAAGGGAAGAAATGAGGAAGAGGGCTGATGATGGCAGGAAGGAGGCAGAGCGTAAAGAGAAAGAGGCTCGGTAGCGTGGGTAAATTCGGTGGCGACTATTATTTATTGTCGCATTTGTTGTAAAAATGCGTCGATGCCGTTAAGCGGCCGCCTCATTTTCCTCCCACAGCAAATTTGGTAAAACGTGCTTGTCGTACAGGTACGCCCGTTGACTTCATTTCGCTCCTTCGATACGCACCAAAATGATCCTCCGGTTCAGCAGAATATAACAAATTGCGTGTTTGTATGAGCCATCGAGTATACTGACACTAAATAGGCCTCCAATGGACGGCATCCGTATCCGGGTGGCGAGTATATTATCCTTGTCCCGGACGGGAACTGGCGGAGCCGTAGCAGAGAAATATATTCAACATCCTCTCCGAAACCAGGTTGCTCTGATCCGCTCACACTCCGGGATTGTCGCAATCGACGGAACGAATGACCTAGGCTAATTTCCTGTCAACGATTACCTGTTTTTTCTTGCAGTAATTCAAACTGACCATCGTCTGTAGCTCCAGCTGCATTTGTATTCCGGACAACATTACGCAGCTAGGCTGGCCCTTGGAGCGTCAGCACAGCTACATACTTCGGTCAGTTGCCCCATCGTTGATCTGAACCATGTCCGCCGGTTTATTGTTTACGGAAGAGCCTCGTGCAGCCGTAAAGCAACGTTTTGGAAAGGAACTCGTAATTCAGTTGTACTGATTTAGCACACTGCTCTTCTCTCCCTGAATAAGGCACACCTCCTTCTTCAGCGTCTCCCAGCCGCGAATTAGCACTGTCAGATAACTTTATCATAGTATCGTCATATCGTCATGCAAGTACACAATCTGAAACGTTCGATTTACTTGCGAGTCTTGTCTTTGTTCGCTCCTTTTGTGAGATCACCATCCTGCAAGTCACATCTTCGATCGAGGTATTCATCCTCGTGCTTACTTGCCTACTTTACTTCCGCTGCGCATCTATAATTCTGCTTGCTCTGTACGTATCTAAAACACATGTCACCGTTACTGTTGCCCATGGCTCTTTTGTTCTGACATCGCAACTACGCAAAACGCCGCTCCGAGTCACTTTGCCGATGAAGTTCTCAACCTACTCATAAGTTCATAAGTACAGTACATCATCGATTCACACAGCAGTGGTTACAGCCAATTTCTCCGCGGCGCTGCGGTAAGGTGGAACAGTGGTGCACGGAAAGACCAACGGGGAGCTGGATTCCGGCACACCCTGAGATTTATTTCCCATATGGCGAGTGATGCATGCATCCCATACTCATACATGGGTTGTTTTCAGGCATTTAGAAACATCCCCAAATTAGCCGTGGACTCTAAGTATACATATGACTTGTGGATCAGTCGAACTGCTGTGCAACGGGAACTGTGATCATGAGTTGATCCTGTGGACACCGAATTATCGAACCCCGCGACGTGTCAATAAGCTTGCAGAATCCATTCCAAAGTTTGACTTCATCCGAGGATCATGTCTACACCATCATGGTAAGGAGACAATATAGTAGGCCATAGTAGGCGCCCTTGAGTCACTGTTATGCGGGGCGCTCTACGTCTCCCCTGGATCGACCCTATCATCCACACACCGCATCAGCTGGATCAAATGTTGCAATTGGTAAGTATTCACGGACCATATCCTTCAACATTCTTTGATGGATAAGCTTTTACAGGCAGTGTGTATGCGGCTTCTTGCAGCACCAAAGCCCCCGGATCCGACATTCTCCAAGCTTTCATCCCACTGTCGGTCCGGCAGCGCCTTCGTTCACGTTCTCTCATCCAGATACGGTTGGGTCCTTTCCTCGACAGCGGAAAAATGTCGCGCCTGTTCTCTTCCATCCTAGACAAGCAGCGAAAATGATGGCTGATTCGACGGAGTTAGGATGTGCATTTGCTTTTCATTCGAACAGAGACGGAAGTTCGCGCCGAAGTGGCCTCTCAAGATCTGAAGGACAATCTTTGAATCTCCTTGAATCCTGTTGATGGAATCGAAGAGATGTGCAGTGTACCTTCTGTCAGCGTCTGACACAGATTCAGCGTTTATCATTTATCAGAAGGACAGATATGATCGGGTTGACTGAAAAGGTGGCCAATTTGTATGCCAAAGTTGTTATTTATTGACAGGTGCCGCATCAAGTGAAGATTTCAATGGCACTGGCATGTGCATGACCACTTGACTTCTTACATATAGCAGAACTGGATTCGCTATCGCTGTTTTCTCTGTACTACCAGCTTAGATTTTGGTAATGAGTTTCACAAACATCAACGTGAGCAAGTATACTGCCATTTTTTTTTTGTTCCGCCAGCTTTAACAGAGTCTCAGGACCCTGCCGGTGTCAAGGCCTTACTTGAGCAACTCAGATCATCTCAGGCTTGGAAAGAGTCAGTCAGTCCAGATGTTACGTCCGACCCCGATACCCGAAACGCAGTAATGCATACAACAGTGGTACCGCCAAAACCTCGAGAAGAGATCCATATATCAAATGCCCAGGTTGCGGCGCCATCGCCCTCTGTGGCGTCTCTTCTGTCTCAATTAAAGTCATCTACGGCTTGGTCGTCTGTCTCATCTGCCACAGGATCATCTTCGAATCATGCTCGACTGCCACAGCCGTCACCTCAGCCTTTTTCAGTGAGGGAAACGCCGACACCGATGCCTGTCATCCTTCCGGAGTCCCCAGTCACTCCGGTATCCGTTGCGGCCGCATCGTACAGACAAGATGCGCGGTCATTAACATTCCAACAGGCCCTGCCTCATCTTACTCAAATGGCCGAGGACCCGGAGTTCGTTGCATCCATAGCTCGCGTATGTTTTTTAACGTTCTCATTCACACGCGTGCTGGCACAATTTGCTCAGTGATTGCTGTCACGATTTAGATGCGAGACGAGCAAAAAGACCTCGAGCGACAATTGTGGGAAGAGCGTCGGGCTATACATAGGAAATACGAGGAGAAAGTTAAAGTCGCACGAACAAAGTGGGCCTTGTATCACGGAGACTCGGTCACTGCTTACTTTGTTTATGTATAGAGCCAGTATGATTGGCACTGGCGTTTCAAAGCATGAGGCCGATGTTCGTTCACGATACATTTCACATGATGCTTTCGGGCTTATCGGCCGCAACAGATGCTGAACGATGCGTTCCGCAAGGAGTTGCATAAGTTTGACACGGAGCGTGTCCTCATAGCATGGGATGGTCTCGCTTCCAAGCAGCAGCATGCACTGGAAGGCCTCGGAGTGCCTACTATGTTTGTGACAGATTCTCAGGCGGATAGAGTCGTAAGCCCAGCAGCATTTCTATGGCCCACTGGTTGTTCACTGACTCGTCACCATGTCTCTACAGAAACAACAAAGAGTAATACAAGTTCTAGAAGGTATCATGGGGTAATGCAAAGCATATCCGTGTTTATTGGCCACTTAGGTCGACCCCATCTACTTTTCATCCTGACGCAATTATTGATTTCTCGGAAACCAAATCAGGTTAAATCTCTGACGGCCCGTCTCGCTACGTTCAGGATTTTCATCAAAATTGGTAGTGCGCAGCTGGGAAATACTAGTACACGGATTTTTGGGCGGGCCAGTCACTGGCATAAATGCGGACCATGTACACGCCTCGGCATGAAGCATATCCGACCGAGCCTTTGCCAAAAGTTCTACTCAGCGCCAGTTGCTGACGAAACGACCATCCAAGCCAAACAAAATCAATCTACAGGTTCTCCTCGAGTACAATTTTCGGTGTTTACCTCGCGTCTTGACCGTTGACAATCTCGATATTGGTCATCGAAGTCGTTCAATTACCTCTCTGACTTGGGACTAGTCCAAATATTGGAGCCATTAATAACCTCTGGAGTGTTGGATTTAACTTGGGGGTGCTTTCTGCATTTTTGTCTGATAGCATCAACCGAGTCGCTTCTTATGGAGCAGCTTGCCGTGAATATTCAAAAGTTCGCCGTCGCTGCAGATCTTTGCACCCACGGAATAACGTTATGCAAGTTGATTATGAGCAAACCGTCAGAATCTACTGTCTAAACAATAAGTTGCTTGATAGCTGAGCATGGGACAAGCTGCGTCATGATGGATATGATAGTTGATTTGTTATTGATTTAAGACACAACAGGGCGAAGACAATCATGATTGATTGTGGTGCCTTCCCGACGGCGGTCAATTTTCTCGGTGCAGGTGGCGACTCGGCTAATTTCCAGAAATTGATCGTTTTGACCCATGAAGGTAATATGTCAGGGTTGCAAAAGCCCAAGCGGGTCTTACGCCCTTTTGCAACCTTGTAATATATAAAAGTTCATTGTGGGCGTCCTTCTCCCTCTTCCCCTTGTGCGAGTTCATTTTGACCATATCCTGTCGGTCTTTGGGTGCCCAATATGCCCTACATCGATATCCCATCAAAGGACGACTACGTTTCGCTGTGGTACATCACAAACTCAGTGCACGGCAATGTTGGTAGTTTCGACCCGAACAAACCAACAGTCATATTGCTACACCCGCTTTTCTTGGATTCGAGCTGGCTGACAAGACATTTTGAGGACTCCAGACTATCTGAAGAAAACAATCTAATTGCGTTTGATCAGCGGATGAATGGAAAGACGAGAAGCCGACCAAGCGGGGCACACGATTGTTATGTTGAGGCGGCTGATTTAGCATTTGCATGCCAGGTGCGTGGTGATGGCGTCTCTATTTGTGTATCGGTCATACAAGTTTGATATGCAGACACTGCTACTGCCTCCTTGTCATATCCTAGCCTTTGAATGTGTGTCGGTCAATGCTGCACTGAGACTCACAGCTCTGTAAGGCTTTGCTGAGTAACTCCGGATTCATGCTAACTTTATGCACAGATGGCCAGAGTTGGTCCTCAGTCTTACTTTGTGTGATGTTCCTCCGCCAACAGAGTAAGTGTTTTGCCCATAGGACATCTTGTCATCTCACACCCGAGCAACAGGCTTAAATGGGTTTTTAATGCATATGACGAGCTATTACAGCTGTGGTGCTATGCTCAAGATTTAGATTCATTTGAGCACGCCGGAAACGAAGTAGTAAACTTCATGACACAAGTGGGTCCACAGGCAAAGAAACCATTATGCAGTCTGTTGATGAGCTCTACTAGGGATATGATGATCTAGATTTAAAGGATGAGGTCCGTGTATTGATCGTAGCGAGGGCATCTTCCTGAGGTATCTTTTACGATCGCAGCTTATCGCATATTGGGAGAGGTCAACTCCTCCAACCAAGAGACTGAGGATTGTAGAGCTCGTGAATATCATGCTGAATGTAAGCAGTTGCCGTAACATCTTTGCTGCCATTCTTATCGAGCTATAGCGAACACCTCTCAAAAGCAGAGAGCTGGCTTGTATAACGTGTCCTGTGTTGATCATCCAGGTACGACAATTTATTTTCCTTGATGAGTGCGTGCTGACGTGTTTTGTAGGGTGAAACCACTTTGACGGCACCATTGAAGTATGCCGAAAAACTAAAACATCACCTTGTTAATGCCAAAGATGGTGCTCGGTTATACGTTGTTCGAGGTATATCTTTCTATATGACACTGCAGCTGTCACATGGTCTCAATCCACTCCTCTCCTAGGTGCTAACGCCTGTTTGACTATCCTTCCTGGTAGTGCTTCAATAGTCAATCAGGTCTTCGCTAAGTTTCTTGCTTCGCAACCGCTAGCGCGATCGGATTTCATAACCCCGCCAACATCTATATTTGATCGAATGAAGACTGCGTTGGTTAAGCTTGCTGATCTTGTGGGCGAGCCAGAGATGGCATCCCGCGATCCTCGATCATCCTTGTCGTTTTCTTGCGTAACGCCCGAGGTTGTGAAGAGCCAGTTGGCCACTCTGAACTTCTATAAGAAAGATATTGAACACGCATATTGTCCACTCGGTAGAGACGGGCGACCGCTCCGAAAGTAAGTTAACTTACATGTCATGCGTTGGGATCGACTGAGTTTGCCGATCATCGATCATTCTTTAGGTATTCGGAGCGGCAAAATTTCCACTGGTTTCATGCAGATCGACACGGTTGGAGCTATGTCGGTGAGTTTGGCCGGCGGTTGCTATCATGAACTTTGTTGACTATTACTTCAGACTCCGAAATCGCTGCTGCCCAGAAGAAGTACAAAAGGAGATCGCCAGAGCGTGGTCCATCAGTAAATACATCAGATCTGGTGACCAACGAGGTTGCCCAAGATGGTCGCATGCGAAGAACAACCTTTAGTCCCAGCAGTGTCGACAAACTCGTCGTCAGAGGCTCCATAACCAAAGTTGTGGCATCACAGGGTGTTGCGCTATCAAAGGTTGTGCTTTAGTCCCCATATCCCACTCTTTTCCTTGCCATCGACTATACCCTGCACGCGGTGCAAAAGTACTTATATTATATCTGTTGTAGACACACTGTACTGTCGGACGACTTGCATAGACTTACGGAGCTTATCTATTCATCTATTTTGTTATAAAGGATAGCCCACTATATAGCTACTACATTCATGTACATGTACGGTACAACGTGACACGGAAAATAATCCAACCCAATCCCATAAAGCCCCATCAGTCAGTATACCATGAATGTACATCTCTAAATGCTGCCTTCCGCCATCTTCGCCTTGTAATACCTGACCATTTCCTCCAGGCCCATACGCACAGTCCATCTTGGCTGCCAGTCCAGGGTGTTTTTGGCACGCGTGGTATCCGGACGCCTCTTTTGTGGGTCATCGGTCGGCATGGGCTTGTAGACAATTTCAACGCGGCGTGGCAGGACAACACCGTCTTCTTTCTGAACTTTCTCCACGATCTCGCGGACGAGCTCAGCAAACTCGCCGATAGTGAATTCATCGCTGTTTCCAATATTGACTGGGCGCGATTCATTGGAGTTCATGAGGGCGATGAGACCATCGACCAAATCATGGATGTACTGGAAGGATCGAGTCTGCTTCCCGTCACCATAGACGGTCATGTCTTCGCCACGGAGAGCCTGGACTATGAAATTTGATACCACACGGCCGTCATGGGGGTTCACTATCGTAAAGATTTGGTTAGTATACATACATGATAATTAGGGATAAGACAAACTCCGAGGACCTGTGCGGATTGGAGTCAGTGTTAAATACTGTGAGATGTAGGGAATAAGACATACCGTAAGTGTTGAAAATACGTGCCACGCGTACGTCGACGCCGTCTTGTCGCTGGAACCCGTATGTGAGTGTTTCTGCAACGCGCTTGCCTTCGTCATAGCAGGCACGGGGACCAATAGGATTCACATGGCCCCAACTGGTATTTTATGAGATGGCCATCGCTTTAAGTTAAGATTAGAAACTTACTATTCCTCGGGCTGAGGATGCACTTCCGGGTCACCGTACACCTCTAAAATTATGAGTTCTCTGTTGTTACCCCTAGGCCGAGTTACTCACCCGAGGTGCTGCTTATTAAAAACCGAGCTTTGGTGCGTTTTGCGAGTCCGAGCATATTGAGGGTACCCATGAAGGATGTTTTGATAGTTTTGACAGCATTGAACTGGTAATGAGGGGGAGACGCCGGGCATGCAAGGTGATATATTTCTGGACAACGGGAGGTTATTGCAATGATCGGACTTCTAGAGGGACGTGCAACATACGATCACATTCGATCATAAACGGCTCGACTACATCATGACGGACCATTTCAAAATTAGGATGTCCGACCCAGTGACTGACAGTGGTTTTCGAACCCGTGAAGAAGTTGTCCAGAACAGTGACTTCATGTCCAAGAAGCATAAGACGGTCCACTAGATGCGAACCAACGAAGCCGGCACCACCGGTGACAAGAATGCGCTTACGTGAAGAGGGTGGAAGTAGCTTCACGGGAGGAAAACGAGACAGAGTGGTATATGAAATCGACTGAATATCGGGATGGTAGATGGACTTGGATTGATAGGCATTAAAACCTTGCGTGAACCTAGCATGTTCTGCCTCTTCCTTGGCGTCTAACTCAGAGACTTGGGCTTCGGATGCAGTCACGACATAATGTGATCGAAGATATAAAGAACGAAGGACGTCGATGGGTACTTCACTGTCGAAGCCGAAGCGCTGGAAGCCTACACTTTTAATCTCTTGGCCATTCTTATCCAGAGTGCGAATCTGGAATAAAACGACGTTGAATCAGTAAAACTATCATCAACTTGAGAAAACTTGGCAAATACAAGACTCTCGGAGAGCAAGTGAGCCATGAGGAGGAACAAAAGTCAAGGGTAGACAGAAAGCTAAAAATGAAATGCTTTTTTTTGCTCACCGCTTTTACAGGAGACGGGGACGAGTTCATCCTGGGAGATAAAGGGAACTAAACTTAGGGCAGTGCCGTCAATCAGAAAAGACCGAATACGATCCTTGTGCTCTCCCAATCTAACATTTTTCTGGTCATGACAGCCAGCACTGCCACAATCCTGGTCCACAACCGGATTTCGAGGTCTGTCGGAGATAGCCGAGAGAAATCTGGTCTCCACGAAATTTGACACAAGCAAACGGAAAGCTGTTTCCACACTATGCCGCGAGTTCAGAAATCAGGAAAGCAAAGACACGATCCTTTATATTCTCAGCTGGACGAGGATGAGCTACAGGCCAAGTATGGCCGACTTTCTCAACCTGGAAAGCGCCAGAAGTCGCGGAAAGGCGAGGATGATAACGAAGCTGGAGAGGTGAAGGCGACTGCATTGCTCAAGACGAGATGAGATTGAACGCTCGATCTAGATGATTCTAGATCCAAAAACATCAAGAAGGATCTTTGAGTTGGCAAGAGATCAACAAGAAGAACTTGAGATGCCTGAAGATGAGCCCGAACCGGAGGATGATTTCAAAACCAAACCGAGATCGGTGGACGAAAAGGATGATGAAAGCGAGGATGAAATGGATGATGCTGCAAGTGATTACGGAGACGCAGATGATATGTTTGTAAGTAGTGGCTTGCAAGGATCATCAACATCTTTCACCAATCATTCAGAAAATTGACTCTGGAGATATACAAACGCTGGACACATTGCTGCCCGCGAATTCTGGGGACCGGCGAACTCTAGCGGATGTGATATTTGCCAAACTCGAAAGTGGTCAGACAGGAAATGCTGCTGTGATTCAAAAAGTTCAGCAAGGTTAGTAGCAGAGTGATGAACGCCTGCCTTGCCCTCACCCCATACTTACAGATAAAGAGCATCCCGATCCCGCTTTGGGTCTCGATCCTAGACTTGTCGAAGCTTATTCTAAGTGAGAGGTCGATCCTAATCACCGACATTGACTAATATACCACACAGAATTGCCATCGTCTTGTCCGGATATAAATCTGGCCCTTTACCCAAATTATTCAAAGTTATTCCCTCATTACCTGCTTGGGCTCGTATATTGGCTCTCACTCGTCCTGAAAACTGGAGTCCGCATGCATGTCGAGCCGCAACAAGAATATTTGTATCTACTATGAAGCCACCACAAGCTCAATTATTCCTAGAGGTTGTCCTGCTCGATGCCATTCGAGAGGATATTCAAGTTAACAAGAAGCTCAATGTTCATTATTACGAATGTTTAAAGCGCGCTTTGTACAAGCCGGCTGCATTCTTCAAAGGAATAGTATTCCCCATGCTCGAAGTAATTAATGCCACCTCGGTCATATTGGAATGGTCTCATCTATTGACTATAGAATGGATGTACACTAAAAGAAGCCGCTATCATCGCATCTGTTGTAGCAAGAAAAAAGGTACCTGTGCTCCATTCAGCAGCAGCACTGTTACGCATTGCTGGGATGGATTATACAGGTAAGTGAAAGCGATACCCCATGTTATATATGCTGACTTTCACACTCAGGGCCAAACTCCTTGTTCATTCGCGTCCTAATTGATAAAAA
Organism: Hygrophoropsis aurantiaca; assembly: GCA_021014935.1. Lineage (NCBI taxonomy): Eukaryota > Fungi > Basidiomycota > Agaricomycetes > Boletales > Hygrophoropsidaceae > Hygrophoropsis > Hygrophoropsis aurantiaca. The sequence goes on from MU267593.1 coordinate 190,526, forward strand.
ATATCAACTTCCTTATAAAGTTGTTGATGCTCTGGTTTTCCATTTCATCCGGCTGTCAAACACGTACAAGGCTCGCGATCGCGGCGATTCCGAGAAACTGCCTGTGCTTTGGCATCAAAGTCTGCTTGCTTTCTGTCAACGGTGCGCCCAACTTCAATGAGTCCTGTTTGTTCTACTATATCCCAAATTGATTCCCACTTCAGATACTCTTCTGATCTCACCCCTGATCAAAAGGATGCCCTCCTCGATGTCATTCGGGTGAATCCACACGCCCAAATTGGCGCAGAAGTTCGGAGGGAATTGGTGAACTCCGTGGTTAGAGGTGAGCCGCGGTCTGACATCCCGCAGGATGTTGAGATGTCGTGATAATCTGCACCATATTTTATCCGACAATACATTTATTGAACATATCTTCTACGGATTCTCTGGCTCAGGCACGGGGAGGGTTCGAGTCCTACGTTGTTTGGCGGGCCGGTGGACCAAGTAGCCAGCCCATCCATCGTTGGCGGTCAGGTGATCCTTCAGAAGTCAGGTTTGTGCGAAGAAACCACCAGGAGCCAGTCTTTGGCTGCCTTCGTATTTTTATCGTATCACCAGGTCGCGGGCTCGACAGCCCACGGGCCGTTCAAAGAAATGCTCTTGAAGCCCTGAACTCCCGTTTTCCTCCACCATCAATCTCTTTGTTGGCACAATGGGTCGTCTTTCAGTTTTCTTCGTTTTTGCGTCGGTATGGATATCTACTGCGCTCTGCGTGAATATTCCTAGCTCCACACCTGCGACTGCATCAAATGTAGATCCTGCATTGTTGAGTTTATCTCTGGAGTTCTTTGCATTTCCCGAATACACTGAACTTTCTACGACTGCAAACTGCTTGGATAATATTGCTGCTTTACGGGGAACGCAGCCGGCCATTCGTATCGGAGGCACTACACAGTATGTATAAATTGTGCAAGGCAATGTTGGTTTAATTCGTAGTCTAGGGATCGGGCAACTTTCGATCCAACGCTTGCTGCTCCAGTGAACTATAGTGTTGCGAGCCCCGTTGATGCTCCCCTCAATCTCACGTACGGTGCATCTTTCTTTTCGCTTGCCGCTCAAATGAGGGGAGAAGTGACCGTGGGGCTCAATCGACAACTTGACAATCAGACAAATACGCTTGAGGCTGCAATGTTAGCATTGCAAACCATGCCCAATCTTCTTGCCATGGAACTTGGGAACGAGCCAGAATGTGTGCCAAGATTTTATCTAAATTGACTATATGCCTGACTCTATCACCCATAGTCTGGGCCGAAAGTTCTCCAATCGTTCCTCCTGGTGACACTTGGACCCCTGCACTTGATGGCGCAAGTCAAAAGCTATGGTTCACCGATTTTGCGCCTTCGGTGAATATAATATTGATTTTGAATTCAAGATCGGCTGATGTAGCCTTACATAGATCGGGAATATGTTCCAAGCTGCCGTTTATCTCCAGTTCCCAACTTGGAGTACCGAGGGACTGATTCCCATTCTTGAATCTGCTGTGACCTATGTGAAGACATTCTCTGGACATTCTTATCCGCAATCAGCGTGTGGAGGTGCCAGTACAAATTTGACTTCACTTATGAGCCATTCGTAAGGAAATCCCTGCACTTCCATGTCATGCTCGACAAATCCCTCATATCTTTTGTGGTTCATAGCGGCATCGTTTCATATACGTCACAGTATAAACCAGAGGCAGCAGCCGCCCATAATGTCAGCAAAAAGTATTTCCTGGGCGAGACCAACTCTGGTATATCTTTCCCCCGGCTTCCTCCTGTTTCAAACTGACCTCTTCGGAAGCTACTTGTGGTGGTGGAGGGATCAGTCCCACCTTCGGTGCTGGCCTCTGGGTTATGGATTATGTGCTCCAAGCCGCATTGAACAATGTCGATCGCCTGTACTTCCACCAAGGCACAATCGCAGACTGTGTAAGTGGACCGCCGATCAGGAGTCAATATATTTGCTTATGTTGTTCAAAAGCCCTACTGTTTCTTCGGTCAAGATATTGTGGATGCACCTTATTACGGCGCAGCGTTCGTGTCTGATTTCCTTGGTAAAGATGGTGTAAAGCTCGCAATGCTTGATGATGGAACGGGATCCACTGGCATCTACGCAGTATACGGGGTATCTGGAGAACCTTTGCGGGCCTTGGTGTACAATTCGGTTTACTATGACGGCACCACTACTCGATCGAATGTTTCCCTCAACTTTACGCTGTCGTCAAGTTCAGCTCAAACAGTTTTAGCGAAACGCATGACTGCGCAGAACGCAACAGCTATCATAGGTGAAGGAGGAGTGGTTACGATAGGTGGGGATGGAAGGTTTGATTCGTCTTGCCAACCAACGGGTGCTCAGACTCTTGAAAGTATCGCAGTTGAAGGGGGCATATTTGAAGTATCTGTGGCAGCATCGGAGGCGCTGATTGTGTATCTGTCGTAGAAATGAAAAACGTCTTATTTGATAGCCAAACACATCTTGCTAATGGAACACTAAAGTCTCGGAAAGCCACTGCTGTACAACACCATCGGCAATTTCCAAGGAATTTGTTTCCATAAACATCATATGCCCATTCCCATGAATCCCAAGATCCTGCAGACGAATGTGTGTAGTATTCACGCCCCCCTCCACTAAAAATTGCACGGAGCATTCATCATAAACAGCATGATAGCCAGATTCCGATGTGACGACGAGGACCGGAATATCCACGAGATTGGTGAGTTGCCTGGCTGGGGATGATTGCTGGAAGCAGGTATAATTCTGCGCACTGATATCGCTCACTGCTACCGGATGTAAATCTGCAGCACTGGATATAGGAGGAGTGAAGGAGATAGGTATGTCAGTGAGGCCGTACGCTCGTGCAGGAGTCGTGGAGAAAATCGCTTCTTGAAAAGGGGGTCCGTTGGGTTCGATAGCTACAATAGCCTTTACATTCTTGGGACGAGAATCTCCTAAAATCCACCCGATATAGCCTGACTGTGAGTGGGTGAGGATTATTAAAGGCTGAATATCGGCGTCAATACAGAGATCGAGTCATAAAGTATCACAAACCTACACCGATTTCGTCGATTAGTTTCGACCCAGCTGCTTTCATAAGCTCAGCAGCTTCCACAGCAGAGGCCAGACTAGGCATCACTGTCGAGTAAAAGGCGTCGAAGGTTTCATCTCCAACGCTACCATTCCCCGGCCATCGCGTATGTAGTACGGCCTGTGGCCAGAGATTGTATCTCTGAGTCGCAGTGAAACGAGATTCAATGGTATAAGTGTCGAATGTTAACAAGTTGCCATCAATCCCATTCTGCCATACAGAACGTGCGCGTGTAGTTTGATCAACGAGATATACCTAGAAGAAAAGTGAATACAAACCCCACATAGAGTTTGTAATTTTCAATACCTCATATCCCTGACTCATAAAATAATCAGCCCAACCTGTTCGACCATCAGGAGTGTTGAGGAAGTTCGTCCCAGTCATACCGTTGCCATGAATGAAGAGAATGGGAAGGTCTTTGGTCACTTTGGCAGGTACAAGGTGTTCAACGTACATCTGTCCATGTGCAATCTCCGAGCTTCCCTGCTTCACATATGACCCACCCGCATAGAAGTATCTACGAGTATGAAGCGTGCCTCCGGATTTAGACTGATCCACTTGCCCATGCGCGAAAGGACCACAAAGATAGGCAATCAAGGCAACCAGAAAAATATTCATGGCAAAGATACGTCTCCAACTCGAACCCGACAGTGAGCCGAACACGACCAAATCCATTCTGTGTAAGACGTCATAGTTTCGTGAAAAAGAGCACTTAAGCAGGCCCGGCAGAAGACCGTCTGAATCTGAATCACCTTGTCAGTCTGAGTGCGGTATCGAGTGTCGATGACAGGCTAAAGGAAAGCCTACCTGATGGCGGGCCAGCGATGGAATAGTAAGTAACTATCCCTGAAGCCAAGCTCAACCTCATGACTCAAGCTAACTGGTAACGTATACTAATTCCCATGCTCGAGGTCGTAAGCGGCTGTGTAGATAGGGGGTGTACCAAATTAAGCCACTTGGTCATATAGCCTGGCCTAACCTAAAGTACTATCGGCTGTCGAAGTTATCTTATAATGAAAACCGAGCTTTCTCTCGCGAACCCATCTTAGATCGAAGGGCAGTAAAAGCCTCAGATTAATTCACCTGTCTAATCTCCCTGAGCCCTGACTGGATTATGGGATATCAGTGGGTTTTTAGATCGTCCAAATGCATCGACCACAAGATATCATTTTTTTTGTATTGGTTGCGCAAGGATATCAACAGGGATATCCGTGCGAGGGCCGGCTAACCGTTCAAGGCCTCAGCCCGAGGCCTTTAGGACTGCTGGACTTTTGTTAACAAATAACACAATTTCCCACCATACGTTGTTTCTGAGATGCTTACCAAACGGGTGAAAGACGGTCGTAGATAAGTCCTATTGGCTTTGGGAGGGTCTTGAAATAAAAGAGGGGACGGAGATTACCTGGCTTGACATGTATTCTTGGACACCGGAGAGGTCTGCACTGCGGACAACGAGAATGCTTTGGAAAGGTGCAGCCCACGCTGCTTTAATTAAACCCAGCGTGGCGACGGTGAAATCTACGGATACAGGCTCGAGTGATTCGTGGATACACCGTGGGCGATGAGAAGAAATATTACAGATATGTGAGTATATATACGTTGCTGGGCCGAGCGAACGCCCTCTGCAGTTAGAGAAACTGCGGCAGTTCGCATCGATCGCATTAAGTGTAATGCCGATTCCCAATGTGCAAGTGTAGCGGCCGGCGCCAAATATATGTTGTTCCGGGAGACTTTGAGAGAGCTACGAATAGTCCATAACGTCGATGATGATGTGGGATGTAAGCACGGACACCGTTTGGGCTTGAGTTTGATTTTTTAATGACAGTCGTTGCATATTGATGATCAATCTGCATCCCTGTATCATATGTCAGGCAAGATTCGACAGGTTCACAGTATGACCTACAGCGCTAGATAGGATAGCGTTGAACCATCTACAAAAAGTTCAACTGCAGTCTATAAAAGATTTTTTTCATACACATACGGATTAAGTGTTAATGCGAACGCGCCATGTGCGACAAGCAGCAAAACGACGGTTGGTATTATGATAGCTGACCTGGATTAAGCAAGGAGATGCCGTGGAAAGGGAGTTTCCGACTCACCCATGGTAGCAAAGAATGCTACTGTCCCATCTCGAAGCAGTAAGGCTACGAGCGGTGCCCAATGCCTTGTTGTCCGAAAAGTGTGTATACATTTAAGGATTGTGAGCAGAAGAACTATGCCTTCTGTGATGATAAATACTACACTAGTGAAAGTTAGCGTCCTCCCTGAAGTTCAAATCAAAGGCCTGAAGAATGATCCACCTACATGAAACATGTTGCTGAAGTCGCAGCACGGGTAATAGCACACATGCTGTCAAATTGTGTATCAGGTATACTCAGGGCCAAGCCGATGATAGCAATTATCGATCCGAGGGCAGCTAAAGAAAACAAGAATGCTCCCATTCGACGACTTCGATTGTACAGTGCGTGGACTGACCAGGAATACGACATCAGACCCCTTGTCAACGGCCCTTACAGAAAACTTGCCTCTCAGTACTAGAACAATCTCAACCATTGTCACGAGCGTTTGCGTCATAACTGATTGGATAACAAGAAACCCTGTGCAGCTGAGATTCGAGGCACCATTACTGTCGATTAGAAAATGGTTTCCACTGTGAAGAGAGTAATTAGCTGCTCCCTATGCTGGACTTCAACCATATGTGAAGAGTTAAGCACAACCGAACTCACACGAGTGCTCCCAGCCCAACATATCTCGTCAAAAGAAACAACCATTTGATTGGTGACGTGAAAGGTTTACTAGCCGCCGCGAAGACATCAATGCCAACGTGTACGTTCAGGAGCGATCGCGAGCTCACCTCCATATTAAATTGACCTCATCATCGAGGGTTATAAATAACTCCCAGCTAAGAAAGCTCAACGCGCTGACTGTGGAGAGTTAGCGAATGCACCTTGAATCAATGCAAACAATTGTCATGATCATACCTGCAATCGATATGAAATGGCTGTCAGCGCTCATAATGGGAGGGGAAGGAGAAAGTAGTCGCGGCCGAAATGCCAATCAGGACCCATCAGCGACTTCCACCATGTGAGCCAGAGTTCTTATACTGGCCGAGCAAAGTTTGACGTGGGGATGGCGCAGGGCCAGGATGATGGCCTGGGACTTGACAACCAGCGGCTATAGGGTGCCTAATTTACGCGACAAGTCCGTGTATCGTGGGGAGTTCCGGCGGCACCACAATTGCGTCAAGGAACGTGAGGTCATTTAAGTCAAGATAGAGTGGCGACTCGTGCCATTGGCAGCAACGTTCCGGCCTCGATCCATGTATGTCGGTTTATGACTAGGAATGATCTGGAATATGGCATACAGATTGCGGCGAGGCAAAATGATCTTGGATGAAGAGTTATCGCGGGAGGACTAGGGAAAGCACCCCATGTAAAAAAATACGTTCCTCCGTTTAGATGTGGTGACCGTCGCGGTCCGGCCATGGACATTATCCGAGATCTAAATGGCACCTGCGAGGCAAGAATACTAATTATATGGAAAAACAGAGGAATCATTAATTCATAAGTGTTACCATGGCCTCAAGGGAATCCAAATTTAAGGTAAATAACATCAATGAATGACGGTCGGTTTGGCTCAGAGCACAGCAGCGTTGAAGGATATAACAATTCCGAAGGCCGTTGTCAGACAAGGCCTGACAAGGCTCACAGAATATGTCACGGTTAACAAAGACACGCGTGGCGAGCAAGGGGCTGTGTGGGATCTTCCTGTCCTCGACGGAAGGAAGGTTCTTTGTAGCGCTGATTTGAGTTCGCATGAACGTAATGCTCATATGTGGGGATTTCGCACCTATAGCCCATCAGCTAAGAGACGTACCTTTGTTGCACTGAAAATTTCCGCTGACAAGTGCGTGGTATTTGACGCCGATGCTGAAGGATGGCTGCCATGCAAACCTTCGACATCTCGCTTCAAGTTGAAACGAGGCATCTTGGCACCACATGAATGATAGGTTTACTTATTTGCCACTCTCCCATGCCATCGATTCGACGATCGAACAGGAAGATTCCACGTGGAAACTGTTTCTCGGTGAGGCACTCGGCTTGCGCCGTCTATTTCGGTGGTGGTTCGAGGAAGTTGCACCTGCTATAGGCATGTACGTATGCTTTTCGATGTCGAGTGTCCACGGTTCGTTAAAATGAAATAAGTATTTGTTTCGGCTGAATCAGGCTCTTTCTCTCCTCGAACTGAAAGATGTGGTTGAGAGCATACCACAAATAGACCGAGTGGTAAAAAATTAAAGCACTGCCAAAGGCTGGCCAAACTTGATCGAAGCTTGATCGACACATTGTGGTTTGTCACGTGACGACATGTATCATTCCACCTTTCACCTTACACCATGACAGACATCATAGAAATCAGGTCTCCTGCCGATTTTCATGTCCATCTTCGTCAGGGTGAATTGTCAAAAGTTGTCACACCTCATGTAAAACAAGGTGGATTCAAACTTGCCTATGTTATGGTGAGTAATCTGTAGAACAATGCGATCTGTTCAAGATGGTCTCAACGCTTGCAAGCCAAATCTTAAACCACCCATCACAACGACAGATCAAGCTTTGGCGTATAAAAAGGAACTCGAATCAATAGATCAAGATGTGGAATATCTTATGACCCTTTATTTATCTCCCGATCTTACTCCTGCCGAGATTGTCAAAGCAAAGCAGAATGGAATCGTCGGTATGAAGATGGCCGTGCTTCATTCGTTCACGAAGATCCTGACGTTGTTCGCAGGAGTCAAATCTTACCCTCGTGGAGTGACAACCAATTCAGACGGCGGTATCGAATCATACGAAGCCTATTATCCGATATTTGAGCAAATGGAGGAGGAAGGTATGGTCCTCAACCTGCATGGCGAAGTTCCTTCCGATGCTGCCACCGTATGCTTGAATATTAAATTGTGATTCGCCACATTGAGCAGCATAAACCAGAATACTTGTGTTTTGAATGCCGAAGCAACGTTTCTGCCACATCTCGCCAAGCTCCATGCACGCTTCCCAAGATTGCGTATCGTCCTCGAACATGCTACTACGCGCGCTGCTGTGGAAGCTGTTGAAACATTGGGAGATACCGTCGCATGCACAATCACTGCTCATCACCTTGCTATTACTGTGGATGATTGGGCTGGTCAATCATTCAATTTTTGCAAGCCAGTGGCAAAGTTTCCGGACGACAGACAGGCTTTGAGGGACATTATCCTTGAAGGTAAAATTAGAAGCGAAATTATGGATTAACACTCAACATGTCATTCATAGGACATCCGCGTTTCTTTTTGGGTTCGGATTCTGCGCCGCACCCAGCGCATGCGAAATCCACTGCAACGCCTACTGATCCATGTGCCGCGGGCGTTTACACCTCGCCGATTCTTTTGCCACTAGTAGCCCATTTACTCGAATCCTTTGGTGCACTGCACAGATTAGAGGACTTCGTAAGTAACAATGGCCGCCGCTTCTACGATCGTCCTGCTAGCCTTGATGCGACTCCTGTGGTATTAAAACGGGTCAAGGGAGCGATCGAAAGTCAATGGCCGTTCGGTGATGATAGCAGTGTTGTTCCATTCTGGGCTGGTAAAGAGATTGGATGGAAGATAGAGCCCGTAAGTTGTATTTGACTTTGCGAGTGAAATGCGCTCATTGTTCATTGTCAGTGAATACTGTAACTATTGCATCATGAAACACAGTTCCTGTGAAAGCTGCTCTTGCATAGTTTCCGTCAACCATTTCAATAGCGCAGAGTATGACATATGTACACCGCCACGAGTTGCGTTCATACCTTTGGATAACCAGTGTTTGGCTGTTCGCTCTGTATCGTCTTCATGTCAACGTGGTATCATAAATGGAATTATAGTTGCCACCTCGAGCTTTTTTGCCAGTGGCAACCCGGAGCCGTTGTGGAAATGAGCCGCGGTTATGAAAAATCCCACCCCGCGTGTGTCGGGTCAGTGCCATCGTGACTACAGATTGCACCTCCTTTGCCCTGCCACGGCGCTGAAAGTCTACCATTATAACAAAGGTTTTGGTGGTGCAAAAGACATCTATGTATCAAACATTCCGCTAATATCCAAATCCCTTGTTCCTTGGACGTAATTCATTCTGTCTCCCTATGGACGATTCTGAATTAGATTCGGTCCAGTTTGACCCGCATCGCCGCCACAGCGACAAGTCCGCAGGTGTGTTTTGAATTTCGTGGCTATCTGCTTTTCATTTATCGTTCATGGGCCATTTTCCAGGGACCACAAATGCCACTCATACTCTGCGTCCTAACCCAGTAAGACAAGACACAGAGGGTATTCTGTCATACTACCAATCAGCCGATGCCGGCTGGAGTCCCAGCCATGGCTCTGAATCCCAGTCTGGATCCCACTCAAGGTCTGGCTCGGGTTCCACATCGTGTTCAGATTATTCTTCCGAGTCAGCCAGAGCCGAACACGTAACTCAGTCTCAGCCACCACCAACCACAGCAGTCCCAGGTGTACGACGCAGGCCAAGTATTCCGTCAGAAGGAAGTTCAGATAGACGGCGTCTCGCTATCGTACAAATGGATTCTGAAGTGAAAGGAGTGAAAAAACCAAGGGAGGCGGCGAACGCAGACCGTAACAAGAAACACCAAGAAAGTAGCAAACACGGCCCTGACTCACCTTCAAATAGTTTACGTTCGCGTCGAGGCCATGAAGCGCGCCTCACCCTAGTTGCGCCGCCAGACGCGTCGCCAGCTGTTTATACTCGCCTTACACCACCCATGACGGCACCCATACCACAAGTGCAGTTATCTCAATCCACCATGTCCGTTGCGCAGTCTCAAGCAAGTCACAACCGATCTTCATCAGAAGTCCCCGCTTTCTCTGTGAAAGGGCTCGGACACGTTCGCGGCAAGGCATCCAGAGAAGTAGCTATTGTGGGTACACGTGGGTCTACACCATCAGATGGTTCGCATCAGAATCAACCATCTCCTGTCACTGATAATCTCAGACCACCGCTGTTCCAAATGCCGCAGTCAAGACGATCTCCCTCCCCCATTGAGGTATCTGATTCAAGCTCTGGACATGCGCGTCGTCGAAAGGATGCACTTTCACCTGCTGCTTCAGTGAGCCCTATCAAAGAGCTAAAGGAGATGGGAACTCCTATTACGACTCCAGCTATTGGGGAAAGCAAGAACATAGGCGATCGCGTCGCTGGGCCTGTGATTGTGAACCTGTATCCTGACTCGCCTACCCCAAGCAGTAGAGCTTCGAGCCAAAAGTCTGTATCGCCCGTACCATTCTCTCCATCTAAGCCACCGTATTCTCCAGCTCCATCATCTACCTCCGCTATGTCTTCACCATACCTGTTCTATCAACCTGGTGTTCATGCAACTGCCGGCCCTTTACCGCCACCACCTATGGCCATTCTCAACCTCGACCCGAACGCTCCACCGCCGCCGCGTCCCCCACGGATGCATACCCCATTGCGCCGCAGAGGAGATATGGACGCTGTCAAGAACGCGTTGCAGCTCCCTGCTTCTGTTACTGCTGCTCTTAATGCGAAATTATCGTCACCCACAAAAGAGCAAAGAATTCTTTCTTCCAGTCCCCCCAAACCTACCATTCCAGTGCCCGTTGTAGTCTTGCCTCCAGAAGAAGAAGGTTCTAATCACGCCAGCACTCCAGCAAGCAGTGTTCAGGATTCAACTATAAAGTCTTATCATGTTCGTGAAGGAGCTTTCCCTCCGTCGCGCTCATGTACATCAGAGATAGACGATGCTGTACCCTCTCCAGCAGCTTCGGAAACCTCTCTTTCTCACCCTCTTCCCCCGCCACGTCGCCATGAATCCATTGATGACCTTGTGGCTGATGTTGGGGATGCAATTGATGACATGGGTATCATGAACGCAAGTGATGTCCCTCCACCAACTGTTATCGAACCTCCTCGTTTTAGCGAGGGCAAAAATAGTCGTCCTGCCCTCGAAATACGGCGTATCAGCATCAGCCTAGACCGATCTCAACAGGCCACTCCCTCATCTGAAGAAAGCCGAGGACGAAGTTCCCCAGATCCCGACCGCACGCTTCCCCTTGAACGTTCGCCACCATTGCCTCCTAAGCAAGATCCTCAAGATGCCGATGCACCACGTCCTCTTAAGAATGCCCTTAACATTAAACGCTTCTCGTCACTCCCTCGTACACCTTCAATTATGTCTTTGAACCGCCTATCCAGCGGAAGTAAGAGATCATCAAGAACACCCTCTCCATCAATTCTCCCTCCAATTCCACGCTCCCCTCCGGTTGTAGTGAAAATTAAGTCTTCCTGGCCACCTGCGATGCATTTTGCAGAGGTAGTAGTTAAGAAGAGCGCGTTGGAACGCTCACTTGGATATGCCCATAAGATAAATGAGCTTTACATGTATGACTGTGGACTCGGGGATTGGCTTTGGGAGACTAAATACAAAGGTAACTAAACAGAACCATGTACCACCAACGTAAAAACTAAAACAAGCTATACAGCCGCCAATCCACAATCTTCAGCGAAACGAAATATGCTTACTGGATCCAGCCCTCGACATCCGTCGAATGTCCTTCCCACACACCAACCTCGACACGTATCAGAATCGTCGACCGGTTCGGAAATTACCTTTCCCAGACGTGCAGACGCATACTTCGCTACCGATCTTACTTCCCCTCCAGCAGGCGATGTCAGTCCCCCAACTGCTCCCCCGCCATTACCTTATCCGGCATTAGCCATCCCGCGCACTAACCCCTCGCGGTCCTCGACAATAATGGTATCTTCATCGTCCTCGTCAGGACGCTCTATGACTTCACCTTCCTCTGCCAAATCTCCTGGAAACTTCTTTTCTTCTCTAGGAAGGAAGACTAGTCTGAAGAAAGAACGAGATGGCGGCCCGTTATCGTTGCCTTCTCCGGCTAAAGTGCTGTCCAAGAGTCCTCCAAGACCGGCTCCGAACCCAAGACCCATCAACATACCTACCGCTCCCTCTATGCCTGGGGGACCCCGTGCTCTTCCTGGTCGCATGCAACGATCGCAAACTATTATGGTGTCTCCTCAATCGTCCCCTAATGCAGCTAGTGCCCAACGTTCCAGCACCATGGCGCGCAGACCGTCGCTTTTCGGTGGCCGCGCTAGTAAATCTCCTGATCGTGTTACCAACTTCGAGCCAGAAGAATTCTCTCGTCAAGTCGAGAAGTTGGCCGCATTACTACCTCGAGCAGATAAAAATGTCCTCGCCGGATATCTGCGTCGATCCGGTCAAGATATACTTGCTATCGGCCAATATCTCGAAGATGAGAAAAACGGCACTTTACGCTATGACTGATACTCGATCTAACTGCATTTGTTTTTGATTTTGCCATAGATAATTGACTTTAGTTCGTTCATTATTATGCTTATTGGTTCTCGTTTTTTTGCATGTTATACCCTGATGCACCATCACATTAATCCTTGGACTCGGACCTATCGTACAAACATGTATTCGTTCAATAGCTAGCTATTATCTGCTGGATGAGGGAGAAAACAGAGACGTTTTTAGAAAGCCAGTATGGAGAGTAGTGGTGTGAGATGCAAGATGTGGTATAATCGATCATTACCTCGCAGGTTTGAAGCCTCGTTTTAAGTTCGGGTTGAAGGCTGAATGAAACTTGATTAAACACGCGATATATCGCGAATAAGGGACTTACGCCTTGACTGGTGTTGCACTGTACCAGGTCGAGGTCGAGAAGAATTGCTTGTTGCCCAAGCGCCAGAGCCATTGTTCTGTGTGACGGCTTTGGGACGAAAATTGTGTGGCGCATAGAGCATATTTTCAACTTCGTTTGCACTCTCAGAACGATCGGAGGTGGAAGCCGTTTGATGAGAGAAATCACCAGCGTTGTAGGACTGGAAAGAATTGCGTGACTGGGCCTGGACCTGAACCTGATGAACCTGGGGCCCTTGTGGCCACGGAATATTGGTACGTTGCTGTCCAAATGAGGTCTTGGAGGTGCGGGTGATAAGGGGCGTCCTTTGAATCTGATGATGCAATATTGAGGGCAAATTGAAAGATGATCGAGAAATATGCATACGCCGCTCGCTTCCATGCCACCAACCACAGCACCTATATCAACGCTGTTACCCATTCGTCGGTTCTGGTCAGTTTGTGCCTGGCGATTGGGCGCGGAATGATTGGTTTCAATGGAATGAGCCAAGTTCTGTCCTGGAGGGCCACCAGAGGGTGCTAGCAGTGCCTTGCGTTTGATCTTGTCATGCTGAATCTGTTAAATCAATAAAGGGGTAAAGAATGAGTGAATATCGTAAATATTCTGCCATTCTGAACCTTCAGTTTCTGATACTCCTTTTCGCGGTCTCTTGAAGCATCCTGTAACTCGTTTACCTTACGGCGTTGGAGTTCCAAATCGCGTTCCAGTTCTGATGGAATGAGGTTCGCTGATCATTTTCTCTGCTCGGAGAATAACACGCTTACCTGCGACTTTGTTTCCTAGGAGATTAATTTCTCCATTGGCTGATGAAACTAAGTTCAAGAGCAGTTATGCTGCAAGAAAAATGCCTTGCCTTCTCGAATGACATTGTCCAATTGTTTCTGCAGCTGCGCATTTCTGTCACTCAGATTCCGAGTGACTGCTTGCTGAAACGAGCTGTATGTGATGGGTGTCATTTGCTGAATAGCCGGAGTTGAGTTACTTCCTACTTCTCTTGATGAATTTGATATTGCCAGAATGACAATGCACTGTTTGGTGGGCATTCAATTTGAGGATGAAAACGAATACAGATCGAGCGCACCGACTGCAAATCTCCACAACTATGGATGGGCTCAAACCAGATAGCACAGACTAGCATGCGTCAGCAAGCAGTGACTATGGCGATACGCATATATGCACCGTTTTGTAGTCATTGGACGGATGTAGCGAGCAAACCTGCGCCCACAAATATAAGCACAAAGTCGACTTATAGAAAGCGAACATACCACAACATCATCTCTTTAAGATGAAACGTTATGACGTCTAGAACTAGCCAAGAAGATTGTGACGCACGGTTCAGTCAGGATTGTCTCGCAAGCTCATGTACTTGATGTCAGCAAAAGAGTGGAAAAACTGAGAGATCAAATTACCTGGACAGAAGCGTCCTGCGTTAAACAACTCGTTCGCACATTCCACTAGTATAACATCGTATGGTAATTAAATGTCAGTCTCGAATGGTACTGGTGATAGGGGCTTTTTATCCAATTACCACAGAATATATGTGAGCCTGATAACGATCAGCCATGTTTAAGCGAGAAGCCTATGCGACTTACAAGTAGTCTGGATAGATGTTGACTGCAATAAGATTACCTCGGGTGACATTGTAAACTCATACTCACCACAACCGCTTTATCAATGAGAGCTTTGCGACAGGTGAGCCTGTTACATTTTAAGTCTGTGTCCATCTGATTGGGTGGGGATACGGAAGGAAGAGAACGAGAAAGATATCCAAAAAGTCAGTGCACGAACAAAAGTCGCTTGATCACTGGCAAATGGTTTGGAACAGAACACGACTTGTGACAAGTCGCGGCGAACCAAGTCGGAATATGCCGCTCCTCTTGAATAAGGCATCTTTACTGTCAGCTTTTTGTTAGGTTTGTGAAGTCAGTTTCATTTTCACGTTCTGCTATGAAAGGACCAGTTTACAGTATATTGTCGTTGTAGAGATGGGTATAGAAAAGGCACAGTAAAGTGAGATAAAAAATGTGGAGAAAAACACAGCATGCACAGCGAACGACAGTATCTACAAAGTCTGTGATCCATGACACACGAAAATGCAATAATTAGTGAAAAAATGCTGAAACAAAGTCAGTGCGGGTATGTCAATAATGCAAGAGAAGCTAAGGCCTCCACAAGGAATGCCGCGCAGGAGTGCTAGGAACACTGCTTCGAGGACGTTGTGTAGGAGTTTTGGAAGGGGTTACTGGTCGAAGAGTATTTGGGTCAACATCCGCGCGTCTCATGAATTGAAGGGGGGCTAGAGGCGATCCAGAGGAAGGTGATGATTTGACCGAATGAGGGCTATTCCAGCTTGGAGTCGATAATGTGAACAATGGTACGAAAGGCCCTCGTGGCTCGGGAGTTCGAGGAGGGGGAGTAGCGATAATTTCAGGAGCTTCTAGTAATGTGGCAGAACTGATCCATTTTTCTTCCCGGGATCCGAAACGAGGTGAACCATAGCGAGGAGGGGACTCCGGCGGCATGATGCGGAATAGGTCTGCGAAATGCCCTTTGATGAATCTGGCAGGTATTTGAGTAATCATACAGTGTTACACAGCCTTAGCAACTCTTACTTTGATAACTCTTGCCAACCTCCACCAATACGCACCATTACAGTTTGGGATCGCAAAATGCGACAAAAACAAAGTTTAGGCTCTTGGTCGCCGATCCAATATTTTCCACTTTGATCCTTCCAAGTGTCCGCGACTACCTCGATGCTGATGTTCACAGGTAGCTTATTGACCACATCGCCCACGGCTACGTCGAGTTTGATTTTGGGGTTGGCTACATAAGTCTTCTTTGGCACTGTTTGCGTTTTCTTCGGAGGTGTTGAGATCTTTGAAGCAGTTGGGAAAGATTGTCGAGGAGCCCGCGCCCACGTGGACATAGATGAAGAAGATCTTGAGTGACCAGCTGCAGAGTGTGCGTTTGTTGACGCATTGGATGGTGTAGGGGATGCTCTAGATCGAGTCTGCGCTCTAGGTCGCACAGTCGGTAGGGGTCGTTTGACTGGTGTAGGCGAAGCAGTTGAAGAGAGGCTAGATGTTCGCTGGCGAGAAGCAAAGGTAGAACTATAGATGGAGGACGATGGAGAAGCGGCTGCCATAGGCCCAGAAACTGACCGATTAGATGCTGTTGAAAGCATGGATAATTTGGAGCTAGAACGAGAATTGGTATCTGATGATCCAGAAACTGCTCGCCTTGTACTTGGATGACTAGGAGATAGAAAGCGTCCTCCAGCAGAAGGTTTTAATGATAGCCCGGAATATGCGCTCGACTTTCTACTGTGACCATTGTTAATAACGGAGCGGGAGCTAACAGCCGAAAGGCTGCTATTCCGACCGGAACTCATAACACTTGATGGTCGCGATTTCTTATCGTTAACGCGGTCATTTCCCATTTCTTCTAGTTCGCTCCATGTTTGCAAAATTCGACGATGCTCTGCGACTGCGCGCGGATCATCGTTGATAGGTGCAAGTTTGGAGGTCACATCGGTTACGGTGCGCCTAGTGAACGCGAGACGAGAATTAAGCTGTTCCTCTGGAGGTAATCGGGATACAGAGACATGTGTGCTTGATAGTGGCCCAGCAGGAGGGGATGGATAGCTGTCGATATGCTCCAGGAGATCACTGAGAGCCATATCACACCGGTGGGCTGAATCTGATAATTCGGCCATAAGGCGGATGCGCTCCATCATGTCGGTAGATGCCTCGACCTCCATGCGGAGAGATCGTAACTCTGTTTCAACAGAAGGGAGGATCGCAGAGGACGGTAGCATAGCTGCATCTGCCAGAAGAGATGTAAACCTAGCGTTCATTTTCTCGTATTGGTCTCGACTTGGAAGTTGAGACGACGATGAAGATGATCCAGATGGTCTGGCGAGTTCATTGATGCTGATAGAACGAAGGCGTTTCCTCAACGAGATTATCCGAGCCAGCAAGTCGTTTTTGTCTGAACCTTTGGTGGGCGAAGGTGAACTAGGCGCAAGTCTCAATCCAAACACATCTGAAGAGCTGATATTTAGCCGCGAAGTAGAGAAAACGCAAATATCCTGACCTTCATCTGTTCGATTTGATGGCGCCGGTGTGGCAAATGGTGTTGCGAACGGGAGTCCCTCCTTGTCAACCACCTTTCTCTCCAAATGGGCTTTTTCAGCATTCTCCTGTTCTATTCTTTCCAATCTAATCCGCTCTACCTCAGCTCTTTCCCTTTCCAATTTTTCTGCCTCTCGCCTTTCCATCTCCCTCCTCTCCTCCTCCCTTTTGTCTGCTTCCAACTTCTCCGCCTCTATTCGCAGCACTTCAGCTCTTTCCGCCTGTACTCTCTCTGCTTCAATTCTTTCTGCCTCCGCCTTTTCTGCCTCGATTCTCTCTGCCTCTGCTTTCTCCGCCCTCACTCTTTCTGCCTCGATCCTTTCCGCTTCTAATCGCTCTGCTTCGAGCTTCTCCGCCTCGATCCTTTCTGCCTCTAATCGTTCGGCTTCAAGCCTCTCCGACTCGATCCTGTCTGCTTCCAATCGTTCTGCTTCAAGCCTCTCCGTCTCGATCCTTTCTGCTTCCAATCGCTCTTCTTCAAGCCTCTCCGCCTCAATTCTTTCCGCCTCAAGTCTCTCCGCTTCCACTCTTTCTGCCTCCAATTTCTCTGCTTCTCTACGCTCATCCTCCAGCCTTCGTTCCTTTGCCTCCCGCTCCTGCTGCAACCGTAAAGATTCTGCAACTCTGATTTCTTCCATCAATGCTATAGAAATATCGGATTTCAGAGTCGAAGCAGCATTACTCCATACATTTCGCTTGATTTCGATGTCGTCCACGGCACGTTGGCGGGTTGAAACGAGTGTGTCATGTAGGTGGGGATCCCGGGAGCATGGCAAAGCATCCACTTGCCGCAAAGACTCGCGAATGAGAGACAAAGAACGTGACAATCTTGAACGGTGTTTAGGAACATGATCTTCAAAATTCTGAGATAACTGTTGAAGGGAAGCTACTTTGTCTTCCTGCTGACCGGTCTCAGAAAAAGCAACTTTGAACGACGCGAGCTCGGCATCCACTCCGCGCATGTCTTCCGTTGCTGAGGACAGGGCTACGTCGAGTTCTTTGGCCATTCGAGCGAGATGAAGGTGTGAAACCTTGAAGTCGAGATTTTGAATATCTCCTCCAAGCGCCATAGCATATGAATTAGAATCAGCGCGAACCGCATCGTCGACAGTGGCCAGAGCGAACGGCAGTTCGATAGACATACGAGTTTCTGGAACTCCGAGTTTGATGTTCCCTGACGAAAACTTCCTTCTGACAAAGGTTGTGGTATTATGGGATCCATTCGAGTTCTGTTGAGCAACAAATGGGATTCGCTGGGTTAGGGAATTGATAAACAATTGCACTGCACGTCGAAGAGTCTCAGCATCGGCGTTGAGACGCGTTTCTGCCTCGGAGACGCTGCCGGCAACCAGCAAACCCGAAAGTATGTCTTGAATGGAAGAGTCGTACTGTATAGTCAGGTCTTCAACTCGCATTTGTAAATCTTGGACCTCTTCCCGCACGGAAGCCATAGCCGCGCATTGAGCTTTGATATTTTCCAGCAAGCGTACCATCTGCTTAACGCTCTCTAGACGACTTGCAAGCCCAGACGAAGTTCGAGATAAAAAGTCGTGTAGGGGAGTTTCAAGAGACCCAGCCATCGACCTCAGAGGAATCGATACATCGACCGAGAGATTCGTACCCATAGTTTCCAATCGTCGGAGAATATCTTCAGACCATGAGGGCGATATCGGGGGGACAGCTTGAGGTGTTTCTGGCGTCAAAGGAGCGGCGCCAGAGTTTGCTTGTTGCTTCCATCTTTCTCTCTCCATCATTTCTCCGATTTCTCCTCGGATAGCCTCTAAATCTCTCAATGCGGAATCCATAGCCAACCATATTTTCCTCGAGATTCGCAGACGACCAGCTCGTGCAAGAACCTCTTGGGCAGCTTTGGTTGCAAGGTTGTTTTGCGAATGTAGTTGCTCAACTTGAGCTGCAGCATTCTCCTGGAAAGACTGATCGATCCCGGGTCGACGCAAGTTGAGAAGAGCAGTTCGATAGCTTCGCAAAATCGAGGCCACCCGCTCATTGACTTGCTCGAGTTCCTGCAAGATCGAAGGAAGAAGAGTGAGAAAGGCAGCGTGTCTTGTCGCTTGTAAACAAGTGTCGGAGCTAAGATCTGGGGGCGATCCATCTTCATCTCCAGTAGGTACTCCGAGTTCAAGCCGTTGAGAAATGGATGAGAGGGACACCAGAATATTATCCGTAGTTTGGAATAGGGTTTCCGCTTCCTTGACAGCTTCGTACGATACTCGATAGTCCTTCGCAAGACTGTCAACTTTGGAAATGATATCCGAGGTGATTGCCACGTCTGATGAAAGAGACTGCGCCAGTGTTTCATTGGAAGCAACCTGATCTGGGAAAAGCGGATGAGTCGGCCTCGGGAAAGTGGCTATGATGGAATTGGGAGTGCCGCGAATGGCAAGTCTCTTGACCAAGGCATCGGCACGAGATATGAAACTAGCACTTTGACGAGCGGTCGGGTGGTACAGCCTCGCAGTTTCGATCTCCTCGAGAAGGTTTTGAGCAGCAAGTTGATCCTTCATAGTCTCTACGTAGATTTCGTCGGCTCTGAAAACAAGAAAGTCATTAAAAAAGTTCAAAGCTCGTCAATGACGTGCGGTACTTTCGCCATTGTGTCACCATGTTCATGACAAATTTACCGACATTCTCCATTTCGTTGATACCCTTTTCTTCGAGTCGGTCTTGCTCGTCTAAAAGCTCCTCGGGGACCGGCTTTCGACTGTGATCTATCAATTTATCGAGTGCTTTCCCAGATCCAGAAATTTTGCCGTGCCTCAAAGATGATGCTCTGCCTGCAAATTGCGCTGCGTCCCTTGAAAGCAGTTCCGCGAGTTTAAATCGGGCGCTCCGAGAAAAGCCAGCACTCGATGTTCCGGAAGAGTCTGAGGCCATCGAAGCAATAGAACCTCGACGTCCCGACTTTTCCTCAGGTTTAACCATAACTTCGTAAATTGCAGGGGACCATCTTGCGCGTGTAGTCAGAAAACTCCCAATGTCTGCAAGAATTTTGCGGTGGTCAGCCCATGCCCCCTGACGTTGTTCCTCCCATGTGAGTCTGACGCTTAGTAACTCCAAGTTTTCCGATCGATCCCGTAGCAGGTGAAGTAATTTATCCAACTCATAGATAGTGGTTAATGTTAGTTCAATGAGGTCGGTGTCTTCCGGGGAGAGGTGTCTCTGAGTAGCCTCTGATTCCAGCATAAATATATTTCGTTAAATGAATTTTATCCATAGATCATACCTTTCGTGATTTGTCTGAGTTTTTTCAGGTCCCCGGAATCAAAGATCTCCGTTTCCTTCTCAATCCTGTCATGCTCCAGCATCCATTCTTGCAATTCTGCTCTCGTGGGTAAAGCAGGAACGGTTTCTTCACATGCCCGTATAGCGTCGAGGCCGACAAAGACTTCAATCGGGGGAAGTTTCTCCAGAAACTGTAGAAGTAATGTTCATATGAAGACCAAAATGTGTATATTGATGACGTACTTTAATCTTTTCCTCTATCCAAGCCTTCCGCTCACTAAACGCCTGAAGCTCGATAACCTCGTGGGACTCGAGAGCCTGCTCTTCGGTTTCTTGTCCGGGCTCATCATCCGCCATGGCCACACTGCCATTGGTATCGCCATTTTGCGATTTCTGGACAAGACCCACATCGTGCGTGCCAGACGCCGAGTCAGGCATACTAAGAGCCTGCGAGAGCACTTCCTGCTCTGAAGCCATTTTGCAAGGAGAAGATAATGAATGATAGCGTGACAATCAGCCAAAGAAATCCAGCATTTCCTGGACACGCTTTTTCTTGCGGCAGTACAAAGCTCTGAGTGTAGTTAAGATACCTGCAGAGAACAACGAGGCCCAGGCTACATACCAATACCAGATGACTAAGCAGACGGAAGCCCAAGTCTTGCCTCCCGAACTGGCATTCAATATTCAATTGCTGCAGTATCTCGAGGTTGCTTTCGCTTTCACGTCTGAGCAAATGGTGGAAACCAACAACACAGCTCAAATCCCAATATCTGTTTCTGCTACCGATGGCACTGTTGTTGCTGAAGAGGTCAAGGATAAAACGCGGTCTAGAAATTTCCTAGATCGAAGGCCGGCAATAGTGCATTTTACTGCATTGGCCATATTTCTGACGCCTTTCACTCTGGCGCCCTATCTACTGATGAGACGGCGTGTCCGTGGACTTCAAGCGAGATTAGATAATCTCGCCGCCTCAATGGCGTCGTTGCAGAAGAGCGCAAATGAAGCAGTTATAGCGAGGAATGTACTGAAAGCGGAACTCAAGCGTACCACTGTCCAGGCGGAGCTTTCTCGGAATGGACTCAAGGAGCTCCGCAGTGTCATGGAATCTAATCGTTCTGAACAGATAGCCTCCAACGCTGCTGTTCAAAGCACTATTCAGCAAATTCTAAACGACAGAAGGGCAACTAGGCAAGTTGTCGAACCGCGACATCGTTGAGATAAGCAGCACTCAATCTACTTTCCCTCAGTGATCGCCTTGCCATATTACCACAACTAGGTCTTTCCTTGGCGGATGTAGCAGCGTTCATGCACGAGGTAGAACTTTATCAAGGTCTGCCTTCCAGACCATCGAGCGACCACGGTGTCGAGAAGCTCAGAACTCTTGCTCTGAAGTTGCAGGATTCGCTAGCAAGTCGTGAGCAAGAAGTGCGTCTCCATGAATGCTAAGTTATTTGAGTCGAATTCGCTCATCAAAATCTTATCCAGTGATGGATCAATATCATTGTATATCATGGGGTTGTATCGACAATAACAGTTGAGAAGAGCATATCTGTACCGGGCGCAACTTGGAGGGGAGTTCTGTAAATCGATCTGTACAGTGTAAACTCATCGTGTAGCAATAGTAGATAGCAGGGTCTGGAAACACATTCTCCCATGCAATCAAGAAGAAACGATGTAGCATTTCTGACAGCAAGTCAAAGCAAGCACATTTCTGACTGAAATTACACAGGAAAACGCGGAAAAGAAATCGAAAATCTATCAAAAAAGTACATAACAGCGAAATCCGACAAGTAAAACAATGATGGATACAGGAATGAGTGATGTTACAAGACAACAATTACAATATCGGTACAAGGAATCGATACCAAATACACTGGCAATATTACCAGAACTTCCACCATTTTCGTTTCTTTGGAGGTGGAGCAAGAGCCGCAGGATCGGGTTTTGGTACTATCCTGATCGCAACAACGAAGTCAGATATAATCATCTGTGGGTGTAGATGCACGTACTCGTCGACATGAACGACATAATCTCTCTGCAAAGCGGCGATTGCTTGTGTGATCTGCGCCTGGTAGGCCAATCGCACATTATTGGGGACGGAAAGCTTTCGCCTCCAGATGGCTAAACTGTTCCCCGAAGGTGATGGCAAGAAGACGAAGACGACCACTTGTATAGCTGGGTCATAGAATGCAACAGATTCCTGAAGGGTGCGGTCCATTGTGGGTTGTAATTGGTCGTAAGTGAGCCAATCGAACGCAGGCTCATTCGGAGAATGTGACGGCCTATAGTCTGCATTGACCACTAATGCTCCACGTTCTCTGGTTTGTAAAAATTTATGCAACTGTCACACATACACCGTAAGTTGAGAAAAAAAAGGTAAGAAAAGGACTCTTACGCCGAATGACGCCAATCCATATGAAACAGATTGCACCCATGCAAGAAGACTAGCGACTCGCTCATCCTTATCGGAGGGAAACATCCAATGAAAGCGCTGTTTCGCCATTCGAGACTTACTATAAAAAGCGCGCTCGACTTGTTTAAGCGCTGCGCCTTTAGACTCGATGAACCGTACATCAGCGTAATCTTGCATCACATTGCGTACCGGGGCGCTATCTAAGGATGTCGTTGTGCCCTGATAAGCATAGGCAAGCGTCTTCGATGGCATATTATATCCCGAAAGACCAAGTTTATTCGGCGGGAACGCATTGACGGTGAAATTCTCCACAACTGCTGCAGGAGGGGGAGGGGGAGGAGCAGAAACCGAAGAGGCTGGAGGTGAGAAATGCACTCGACGACCCCAGGCATCATGTGTCGTTTCATAGTCATCGTGAGTCGCTTCATAGTCATTTTGTCCTTCATCGTAGTCGTTCCATCCATCCCCGAGTCCCCATGCATCTTCCTGCTCCTGCTCTTGTTCTTGTTCCAGTTCTTGTTGCTGTTGTCGCTTCAGCTGTTTCAGTTGCTTCTTACTGAGTTGCTGTTGCTGTTGTTGCGGCTGGTGCTGCTGATGCTTATTCTTCTTGGTATTCTTGCTTTCATGCTGATGTTGTTGATGGTGCGGGTGTTGATGTTGGTGCTGTTGGTGCTGTTGGTGCTGTTGGTGTGGGTGCTGTTGATGATGCTGTTGGTTCCATTTTGGCTGTTGCTGCGGAGGGGCCATCTGATGCGCAGGTACTGCCTGATGCCACTGGTTGGCGACTTGAGGTTGTGCAGGTGTTGGAACATTCGGATAAGCTTGATGGCTCTGTTGTGGTTTATTGAGCAATGCACCCAAAATTAAAGATCGCTGAACCTGAGACAGGACTGTCCTGCTCCCGGTCGAGCTCGGAGACGGGGGAATAGCAGAGTCAAATGTTACCTTGGGCAACCTTCTTGCTTCCTCGCCCCAACTTTGCCATCCGCTATTTTGACTTCGCGAAGAAGGTGCGGGCTGTGGGACATGGCCCCATCCAGGTGCAGACGCTTGCGAGGGAGGTTGGCCCCATCCAGTTGCGGACGCTTGCGGGGGAGGTTGGCCCCATGAGGATGCAGGCGCTTGCGAGGTAGGTTGGCCCCATGTGTCACCACCTGCATCCTCGCTCCATTCACCTTCACTCTCGTAGTCATCCTGCCCACCTCCCCACCCTGAATCATTACCCCATCCCCCACCCCCATCCCCACCACCTCCACCTGAACCTGCACTTGTGCCCCAAGTAGCCCATGCCGGCGCTCCTCCTTTTGCTCCTCTAGCAGCTTCCATGGCCAATGCTACTCCTCCTTTACTAACGCCTCCTAAGCTTGGGACCCAGCCCGCTTTCGCTGCTACTACAGCCGCTGCCGCTGCCGCTCCTTTGTCGCCCCAGCCTCCTGCCATTGCTGCCTTCTGATCGCCGCCTTTAACTCCATTCGAAGCCCAGTCAACAGCCGCATTCCTCGCTTCCAAACCTCCATTGCCATTCTGCGGCTTCATAGCTCCCTTGACAGCAGCCGGTGAGTTTTTGGCTGGAGGTGGAGGAGGCGGAGGCGGGGGAACATTTTCTTCCTCCTCATCCCAATTGTCCTGCATGCTCTGTTCTGTCCACGCAGCATTCCCTGGCGGTTCCCCGCCATTGGCAGTCCATGGATCATATGCACCTTCCCCACCTCCGCCACCTTTGCGCGCTTCTTCGTAGTCGTCTTCATCTGCCAACAATCCGCCTAAACGGCGAGACGCTCAGTACAAATGTTCATCCAAGCGCAGAGAAAGGGATAGCGAGAGGATCCCATGGACAGCACACTGACCGAGACCACCTAGATTTTCTTCCTCAATGGTTTCGATCGTTGGTGCAGGGGCAAAGCCAACAGTTGCAGGGACAGATGGGGCAGCAGGAGCATTCGGTGCATCCGCTTTCTGCTTCCCTTTCTTATTAGTACTCTTGCCCATTCTGATTTACGCTGCTCGGTGACCTAGAAGCGCACACTTAGTACGCATGTCATTGATGAAAGCCTCGAGGATACCTTAATGCTTCAGTCCTCGGCTGAATGAAGCAGGGTAAGATGATGGTTATCGAGGTCGAGATTATGAGGTACAAAATCTCCGAAAAGCGTGGGGGATCAGATAGCAATAAGCTCAGCTAATTCTGAGTCAATTTCTCTAAGAGAACTGAGAAGATCTTTCTATATGGCAAGACACTGTTCTCGTGAGCAAACACGAGGTTGTTGGGCAAGCAGAGGAACATCCGATACGGCATTTTCGGCAAGACAATGAATTGCCATTGTGTGGCATTTGTGTTTAGCGCCCGTTATAACCCTAACCACAATTCAAGGTTATCTACACAGAGAACACAACTCAAATCCTCTTGATCACTTCTTGAGTCACCTCACTCGTCTTGCTTTTCCCTCCAAGATCAGGTGTCAGAACCATCCCTTCCCTAATCACCTGATCTACGGCCTTCTCAATACGATCAGCTCCATTACCATAGCCCAGGTGCCGCAGCATCAGGGCCGCCGATCGAATGGCCGCCAAAGGGTTCGCAATATCTTGACCCGCGATGTCTGGTGCAGAACCATGGACACTGGAAAAGGTTGATAAAGACGTAGAAATCGTTATGTTTATGGTACTTACGGTTCACCCATGACAAATGAATCTCCAGCATTTATTGAAGGGACCAGACCAAGCGAGCCCACGAGAGCGGCCGCGGCGTCACTTAGAGTGGACATGAGACAAGGTTCTGCAAAAGCTATGCCAAGGCAGGAACACATACGACAGGATATCTCCATAAAGATTGGGGGCAACCATCACGTCGTAAATGCTGGTCAGGCTCGCATTATTGAAAGCCGTCTGCAAGTTAATCAATACTTACTGTGGCTCCCGGAACAATCTGCAGGAACTGTAAATAAAATGGACAAGGGCCAAAAATTTGTCGTTCCTACCTATACACAGCACTGTCGACCAATTGCTCGGCAATAGTGACTTCATCATATCTGCCATCTACTCCTGGCAGCGTCGGCACAGCACGCACTGTTTCGCGGAAAAGACCGTCGGTGATCGAAAGGACATTCGATTTATGGATGATCGTGACATGCTTAATAGGACAAGTTGTCTAAATAACAAGGAAATTCTGAAGAAGAATTCGCTCAGTACCTTGCGAGGCCGACTAAGGGCGGTTTTGAATGCCATTTCACCTATCCGACGAGAAGCTCTCTCAGTGATAAGCCGAGTTGCCCGCGCCTCTTTGCCGTTCTCGGTAACAGTTTGGGTTTCTTGTTTAACGTACTATCATATAAAATATCAAGAAAGAAGTCAAGGTCATAATATTAAACTTTGTCTCACCAGACATTCAGTATTTTCGCGAATCACCACTAGATCAACGCTCGGTTTTCCGGTGGGCTCAGCGGCAACCTTTGCGATCAAAATTATATGAAATGTGATCATAGACACATGGACATGGACTTACAGAGGTGACTGGCCTGATGTTTGCATACAAGTCCATCTTCTTGCGCAGCGCAACGATGGGGGACGAATATCCCGTGACTTTGCGAGAGGGCGAGCTGCAAACCAGGAGCTAACTGTAAGTTCTACAGTAAAATAAAGCTCAGTTTGCTAACCTCACTGCTCCGAACATTGCACAGTCGCATTCTTCCTGGAGTATGTTGACGGTTTCATCAGGGAGTGCGGTCCCAGTTCTCGTGAAATGCTCGAAACCAGCAGCGAGATCAATAAACTCAGTCTTCGGTATAGACGAGCCCAAAGCAAGAATAGCCGCTCTGGCAGCCTAATAAACATAATTTAACCCGGCTTATGGTCGAGTGGCTACATGTGCTTACCGGAAGGACTTCTCGTCCAATACCATCGGCTGGTAGCATGCCAATTTTTAAAGATTGCCTAGCAGTGGTTGCCATTGAACGGAAAGGTGCTCGGAAAGCCATGGTTTTGTATTGCCCAGCAATAATCGGTAGAGATTATCCGCTATAATAGTCAAGAAAAGCAAGAAATCTGAAACTGGTATCAACGGTAATCGGGATGCAGAGTAAAAGAAAAGTTGCAGAGTATGATTTTCGGCCAATGAGTCCGATATCGGCACGTGACTGCGCGCGAACGTGCTTGCCACTGTTTGGTTGCCGTTTATCGAATTGAAACGCGTCGCGTTGAACTTGCTCTGGCGCGTTTTACCTGATTATATTCTCTTCTAAATACCTTTTACTTCTCCATCCAATGAGTGCCAGCTCGGAAGATTTTAATCGATCCGTTCTCCTTAACAGCACCAATACTCATTATGAGGACCTGAAGTTCCGACCAAACGCGTTTCAGCTACTTACTCCACCTGAAGGCAGCAAGCCCAAGCGGAAGTGCTCGGACCAGGATGAAACCCCGACAAAACGGGGGAGATTTTGCAATCAAGAGCAGGAATCCCAAGATGTTTCAAGCAATGATGTGGAGATGCTGGATATGGCCGCCGTTAAGCGTCGAGTACGCCGTCGTCAAACAGTCTTCGGAATGATGAACGCGACTTCCATTGCTGGTCCGTCAAGACCCTGCAGAAGCTTGTGTTAGTCTACACATGCCCTCCGATCCTTCTTGGCCAAGCCCTGAAACTTTTGTCTAGTGTCCACTTTGCCCATCCTACAATCGTTTGTATCGTCCAATAAGTCTGACGTGTTCAAATGCCATTCTACTTCTGTAAATTCATTTGTGACACCCCCATACGCTTGTGCATATTCTCATAGTAGGTGTCATGCTTGCTCAGACCGAGTTTATTTACCCAATAAAATGCAGCTGCAAAAAGTGGAGGGACACCTCTCATCGCCGTGGCCACCGAACAAGGTTCCGTTCTGGTGCTCAATACGTCCAGAAGAGAAGATTGGGATTTTGGTGCGGCTCTATTTGTGTTTCAGGAACTGCACGTTGATATGAAGTAGAACCTCAACGTGCCGTTCTCGAACCACATGACAATGGTATCTTCGATGTGAAATGGAACTTTGATGACTCACTTTTGGTGACGACGTCGGGTGATAAATCCTCCCGTATATCTTGTATCGAAACACAAAGTATCCTTCATATCCTGCAGGGGCACACTAGTACCGTGAAATGTGCAGCCTGGGATCCGTCACACAAGGACATCCTTAGCACAGGTGGAAGGGATGGGTCGATTTGTCTGTGGGATCTTCGAGTCAATAACCAGACTGTCGAAGATGATATCTCTGTTATCACTCCAGTAATGTCGATCCTCGCAGCGCATGGTCAGGAGAAAGCTAAGGGTGGCCGCAGAAAACTCAATCCTCTGCCGCGGAGCGTAACCAATTTAATATATCCAGACGGCCAACCTTACTCTCTTGTTAGCAGCGGAGCTTTCGATGGGTGAGCCAGCTGCACTGTTCTTGACTAGAGATCATTGGGCTGACGGGTTTGTATCCCAGCATACTCCATTCTTGGGATGTACGCGCGTGGAGCATGCAAAATAGTCAGAGTCCCAAAAAAACCAAGTCTGGCCCAATCCCGCAGTATTCCTCTTCTTTGGATCCTACGACTCTCAACGGTTCTCGTCGGCCACGCGGAATAACAAGTTTGACAAATGGTTCCGGTCCTACTGCAGGTCTTCTGTTTGCACTTGGAGCTGATTCACATCTTCACACATATTCCCAATCCCTTATGCATCTCGCTTCCGATACCCACCCAAATATGCATACAAACTCTTTCTATGTTCGGCTCGCAACCTCCCCTTGCGGTCGATGGCTAGCAAGTGGTAGCGCTGGGAAGAGCGGCACCTTTTTCATGTGTGATATCAGTAACGCAGGAAGAATTTCGGCATCACCACGTGCGACCGGATTTTCAGAACCCACATCCAAAATTGTCGAATTTCGGGGACAAACCAGCGAAATTGGTGCGGTCGACTGGGCTGCCGAGATGGTCGCCACTTGTGCAGATGATGGGACTGTTAGGGTATGGCGACCTAACGTGGAGGTTTATCGGCAGTGTGTTTCCGATCCCGAAGAGCAGGGATGGCAGTGGAGTTGGTCTTCGACGGACTATTCGTGATTATAGACCTCACTTCCTTCCCCCTCGAACTCGCCTCTGTTCTTCACTTGTGGCAGGAAAAAAGGTTTTTTTGTGGTAGAATACCCGCCTATAATGTTTGTAAGGATCGCGGACTATTATTTGTCACCGCCCTTGTGTATCGCACAGCACAACGACTCAGATAAATGATCGCGAGAACAATAAGCCATGGCCGATCACGAGGAGAAACGACAACCCCAGTATGGTTCAGGCTGGCCACGGTCTGAGACGGCCAGCATGAGTCTTTGTTTTATCTGATAAGATACGTGAAGCTAAGTATAGCAAATGCGGTGTCTAGCCTGAAAAACCACACATTTGTCTTTACTCATATCTTTGTACTTAGCGGATCCGAGTCGACCACTCCACAGTACTTGCAGCGAATACTGCCGTGCCGTAGACACGCCTGGACATGGCGTCGGGTTTCAACGATTAGCCACCGATATGCAGGGTGAGAGCTGTCACTCAAGGATTCCGCGTCCTTGGTCGATCATGGAGAGGACCGCGATCTGATAGGGTTTGGCCCTTCAGGGCATCCAAAGCATAATCATGACTTTTCCAAGTTCCAGATACCCAAGATCCATCTAAATGATAAATAGCTCAGGCTACATATTGATGTACCCAATGTAATGGGCCGCGGTCATAACGAGGGTCCGTAGCAGCGAACCGTCCCGGTTTTCGAGCCATTGGACCGTGACGTAGTACGTCTCGCCTTAGTACCGTCTCTTTTCCCGCTGATTTTGGGTTACCTATCGACCCATCTCAAGAAACCAGCGTTTTGAAGCCCTTCCTTATGCATAACGCGTCGAAATCATTCCACTCCATCGTTAGTCACATAAGATAAGCTGCCAATCACCATCAATATGGCGTCAGGGGATTTACTGTACAACGCCGAAGCACGGATATCGCCATGTCACATTGACCCTGCACAGAACCTGAGCTGGTGATAAATTCCATTGTTTCGGCTGACGCTCCAACGGACGCGCCAGTTGCCCCAGAACCATCCATAAAAGTGGGTAGGTGACTGCAGGCAATGCAATGACTGCTTTTTACGCAGTACTTAGCATGGTTTCAAACGGACACCTATCTTCAATAACTCGTATGTATGATTCAGTTCCTAGTGCAGCTTGAATGTCTCTGATGGAGGGTTCATAGTCAGCGCACTGACTTTTATCTTTTGGGAGCTATGTATCAGTTTTGACGATGAGCTAGAGATTATTTGGAGGTAAGTGATATACACTCATTGCATGAATGCCCACTGTACTCAGCCAAAAATGAGCAGCAAGCCCTTCAAGTCACGGATAAAGTGGATTTTTATTTTAACACGATATGTCGGACTTGGTGCACTGGCGTACGTTTTCAATTGATTCCCCAGATCCTCACGCCTGTGCTTAATACTGCACCGGCAACCTGACCTGAATATCCAACAGTGCGAACCATATGGTCGCTATTGACCTCAATAATTATGTGTTAAGCTGCAAAGCATTGTTTGCTTTACAACTGTGCATGTCTCAAGCTCTTGTCGCAATCGTGGAGGTCATTCTAGCGTTACGAGGTTAGTCCGGTTTATAAACGACACAAGAAGTTCAATCAACTTCACCTAGTTCACGCTCTATATAATCAACACTTTCAAATGGCTTATTTTCTGCGTCTACTCATTGGAGTTGGATTCGTGATCTCGATTGCCGGGTTGATTCTTGCTATGCGGGAAATACAATTTGACGCAGTGTGTGCTGTGATACGTGTAAATTCACTGACAGCATCTCCTATGTAAGATGATATCCTTCCTCCTACGATGTTCCATTGGAATTGACAGTGCTCTTTTTCAGCCTCGTATTCTTTGTCTCAGAAGGAATTCTTTTAATACTCACTGCCATCAAATTTCTCTATAACTTTTGGGTGGTAGGACATTGCGTCCCAATGATCACCCTAATGCTTCGTGACAAGATCCTCTTGTGCCTCGCCATTACACGTGAGTCAGAATGTTGCACTCAGCCGAATTTTGTTTATTCGAAAATAGCTATAATGGCCCTAACGACTGCTTTCCTGCTCATCGACCCGAGCCATGGAGAGCTCACCCTGATGCTGTATCCGTGAGTTACAATGAGATAATCCTATACCCACAAACTGATGTCTTCCGTTTAGTTGGTTCAACGCACTTCTATCTTGCGCCGTAGGTGTGCTTATCTGTGTCTGCGTGTCTGAATATAACATGCATACAAGGGCTGTAGGCTGATCATCAACGTACAACGTCTGCCAATGTCACAAGACCAGTGCCCACAATCTTCCAGCCAAACACCACCCATATTGACCTCTCGTATCATTATTGAATCCCCAGATGCGAGCGTCGAGAATGTATAAATTTGCTCCAATTCTGACAAATTATCGGCCTCCAATTGGCTTAACGGACCCATCTCGCACAGGCCCTCATAATCGCCAGATCATGATAACGCGGAGTTGTTACTCACTCTCAAGATGGTTCATGCCTCCCAAATCAACCATTCAGTGTATCGCCCACAATAGTCGAGGGTAAGACTCCATCTTATTCGCCGTCTCACCCGCCGAAGCTCCGGATAATAGAGAAAATCCAACATACCTGATAGTTGAGATTGCCGGTGTTGGTGGCGATGGCTTTTTCCTAAAGTTAAACCAAATTCAGTGATGCAACAACCTTGCTATCGCGGTGTGTAGATGAAGAATTAAGACGGAGGGTATGGCTCGAGCTTTTTTTTTGTAGATCCAACGCATGGAGCAACAGCATACTTAGTATTAGCAATGTTATAATATTACATAGACATCAATATGTAGATCAGCTTACTGCTGAATGTCATATCCTTATTTGTCTTGAGGTTGGATTGTCCGACGTAGGCATCGTGGATGATATGGGCCATCGAAAACTTGGAAAAACGCTGAGTCACTTGGTCATCAGGATTTCGAAGCAACGAGCCTTAAGCTTGTTATGTGACGATAGGAATGACTGACCAGATTCATCAATGAGATCAGCGAGGGACACATTGACATTCCAGCACAGTATAATTGTATCGCTTGGGTGAAAAGATGTCTATGCTGCAATTAAAAGGTGGTACCAATAATCATGGTCATATGTGGGTATATCGAGTATCCGAAGTCGAAAGGTAGGTAGCGAACGATTATGCAAAAAAGGACGGATAAGTTGACAGTGGTAGCGGCTTATTTCTTCTGTATGGCGTTGACAAGCCTGTGGGACATCAAGAGGTATAAACAATATGCATAGCATGATAGTCATAATTTCGCACCAATCCAATCCCTCTTCTAAGCCATCGCCTTTAGTAGCACAGCTACCTCGAACACTCCATTGTCTAGATGTCTCTCCGCCGGCAAGACCTAACTGCTCACTGATCTCTTCGGGCTTTAGCGCACCTTCAACATCTTGCTTGTTACAGAAGACGAGCAGTGGTACGCCAGCCAACTCATCCTCTGAGAGCATAGTCAAAAGCTCGGTTCGGGAAGTTGTCAGTCGAGAATGGTCGGATGAATCGATGACGTAGATTATTGCGGAAGTATTGGGAAAATAGCATCGCCAGTAAGGTCTTGAGCTGTTGTGAGTTACTGAAAATGTCGTTAGCAGAAGTTGTCGTACCGTATACTGGATTGTCCTCCAAGATCCCAAACTTGAAATTTGATGTTTTTATACTAAATAAAGGTGAGGATATAGCATTACTAGTTGTGCCTAAGAAGGATTCTCACTTGAACTGTTTCTACGTTGAAGCCAATTGCTTTAAATTGACACATTTATTAGTTCAATCCCTCCGAGGCGTCTGTTGGGGCTCACTTGGTATAGTGGAAACCACCTCCCCGATCTTAATTTAGAAGAAGATAAATTTCCGTAGTGCAATACGTTAGGGACATTTTACCTGAAGCCGGTACAATATTGTTGTCTACTTGATCCATTCAAGTGAGTAACAAGTCTCCGGTTAATGACCAGCCAGCGCACCTTCCCAGCAGAGTCAAGACCAAGCATAAGGATTCGTACATCTTGATCCTTACTCCACCGCACCAATGAGGTTAATGAAGTGAAAAGGGAGGATATCGTGAGGCCCATCGTACTATTCAAAGACTTGACTTGTGGATGTGAGTGCTGACTCTGCTGAGCGCTGAGAAATGGCTATTCCAGGCCACCCTCAAGCACGTGCCTTTGGATTTCCAATCAGCTTGGATTTACCCATGGACCCACTAATAAGTAAAGAGTACTATTGCGACAACAACTTGACGCGAGTCTTAGTTATTCCAAGGATCTGATGAACATAGTAAATCCATGTAAAAGTTATAGCAACCCAGGGGAGCATATTTCGGACACGCACGGACAAAAACTTAGCAAACAACCGTGCAGCATCCTGTAAGTCATCGACTTTCTTAGGGACTCGTGGTGACGTGATCCCACTCAATATTCACGTTTCCCAAGGATTTTGTCAATCTTTATCTCTCCAGACCGTCGGTACCCCACTGTCTCCCACAGGCGATCCAACTTGAATGTTACTTGTACGACGCAGGCCCGTCCCGATCGGTAGGAAAGCAAATAAGTCCTCCTTGGGTATTATTTCACGATATACAATCTACAAACAACATCTGCTACCGGCCAAGGTCCCACGGTGACGGTGGGAGCCGCGCTGGCGGGCAGGGATGGGAGGCCCATGTGCGTATGTCCGCCCACCCTTCCGTGAAGTACTTGTATACCATTGTCGTCTTATCACTGGAAAATCTCGCTCCAGGTGCGGAGTTCTCAAATAAAATGCACGCGAAACGATAAATCCTCAGGCCTAATGCCACAGACTGCCACAAAAGACATCAAACCTGCATGGCTGGTACATGCTGCGGCATTCCCCGATGGCAGGAATGATTGAATTTGTTCAAGTTCATCCCAACAGCTCAGCCAGTTTCTTTTACAGTGTCCTGTATGGGCTATTTATTTGAGTACGGAAACATTGTCGAACCGCAGTCAGTAACCCTACACACAAGCAAGCAATACGGGATGAAGGGTTTCGTGTCCGATCCGGGCCCAAACGCGACCCAGCCGATCACGCATTTATGCGTCACTCGTGTACTTATTCGACGTGTGCGTGAGGCCTTGAAGCTTGAAGTTTTAAACAAGGACTCGAGGGACTTCGCAGACTTAGACAAGCTTCGTTTTGATCCGCAGCCAGGGTCGCGCTATCAGCCCAAAGTTATGGTTTCGAGTGTTACACGCTGTCATGCTGACCCTTGAATAGCCCATCGCATCCGAAGATGGATTATTATAAGACTTACAGTTTGAATTGACGGTCCAAAATACTGTCACCATGAGTAGCCTCGACACAGTGATGACAGAACTCACTGGTATGTGGTTTTGGATTCATGTATACCAACGCTGACCGACCCTAGTCAGCGCAGTAACCTGGCTGATCTGGGATTGGTGTTTAACGTTTGATGATGAAGTCAGATTTGTCTGGAGGTGAGAATTAACCACAGTTTATTGTCCCAATGTTGCGAAAGCTTCGACCCCGAACAGCAAATCTTATAAGGTGCCAATCAAATGGGCATTCTTATCCGCAAGATACGTTGGCATCCTTTCACTTTGGTAGGGTTTATTGTATTTCGACGTGAAACGGGAGTAATCTAAATTGATCATTTCCAACAGTAGCGGCCATATCTTGAACCTGATACCTATCAGTTGTCAAGCCAAGCTTGGGTTACTGTTAGCCCTGGATCAAATCCTTGTGACAACAGTGGAGATCATCATGGTTCTACGAGGCAAATACTCCTCGTTCCAATGACATATCACCACCTGATTTTCT
Organism: Hygrophoropsis aurantiaca; assembly: GCA_021014935.1. Classification (NCBI taxonomy): domain Eukaryota; kingdom Fungi; phylum Basidiomycota; class Agaricomycetes; order Boletales; family Hygrophoropsidaceae; genus Hygrophoropsis; species Hygrophoropsis aurantiaca. The sequence goes on from MU267593.1 coordinate 225,060, forward strand.
TCCAGTGCATGCACTTTATAATCGAAATCACCGAATGGGAATTTTTCTTGGCTTCCTCGCCATATCTGGGACAATTGCTGAGATTTTGGGATGGGCACTCAGTATGCCAGTCGCCCAATTCGATCCACAGTGCGTTGTCATACATATTGGGCCGTCCTCACCATCTTTTCTGTGAGTCGAGAACCGTATCATAAAAACTTGTATAAATATTGACTTAAACTAGTATCATTTTCCTCGCCATCGACGGGTTATTTTTATTGCTCACACTTCTCAAATGCATACATGCCATCAAGACATCGGGAAATTGGGTCCCAGTAATCTCAGTGATGCTTCGCGATGGAACCCTGGCATTCTTTGCAATCACAGGCAGGTTATAGCGATCTGTAATCTCCGAGTACATCATTGACATTGGACTAGCGCTAATGTTACCAAATATTATCCTTCTGATCACGGCGCACGGCGCCTTCGCCCAAATTTTGACGCCGTAAGTAGCATCCAGCTTTATCTGTGTTTTGCCAACGTTCTTTATAGGCACTTTACTGCAATGATGTCCTGTCTAGTGCGCCTCTCCTCTTATGACGAGCACAATAGGCCTCTTATATGTTATTTATTTTCAGGGCTGCCGATTAATTCTCAATATGCAACGTCTGCCTTTGAATCTCGAGCGACAGCACTCTACGACCGAAAGTCTGCCTATGCTTACTTCGAATATTGCAATCACGATCGAGAGCAGAAGTACCGAGGCTACCTAACAATCTTATAATTAGAACCTTCAAATTTCATGGGACACCGACGCCGAACACCAGATTCCGCCGGTCTGCATGGTGAGATGCGCGGATCTTATGCTATCAAATAGATACCGCGGAAGGCGTTAAGCCAAGTTGTTCAGCGACCGACTCTCTGATAGGCTACCGACATTGCAAATTTGAGAGCAGATGGGTGTGTTATTAGGATATATTTTTCACCCAAGCTCAATACGGTCGACCGAAGCAGCTTAATTCCTTACCATCTCGACAACGTGTCAGAAACTTCTGAAACTTATTCGCAAATACACAAACTTAGGAATCCAGGTACTTGGACTCGGATTTGGCCATATGCGCTCGTGTATTTTCCCGCCACACCATCCCATCGTTGCTATCATATGGTCTCCTCCATCCAGTACGCTGAGACTTCAAATCACTAATTGCTCCCTCGTAAGTATGATCCCCGAACATAACATCTTCGCATCAATATCGTTCATAACTTGGTTGGAATTCATCGACTTTGCATCTCATCACCCAATACCAGGTGCATTTTCAGCGTATCTGATAAATGTAAATCTCCCTACTAATAACAAAGTCTTATGTACTATAACTGCCGCCTCAGGGACAAATCCGTTCGACCCCAGACTCCACAACACTTTGAGAACGCTCATCAAAGTCTAATTTCCCATTGGGGTACTTTTGATCCAGAAGACAGGGTGATGCCAAGGTTGCTGGGAAATAATTTCGCTGGGCTCAAGCCGGGATGCCAATCCCAGGGCCCGGATGCAGTCCACGACGTATCAACCCTGAATTCTGTTACAATGTTCGTATCTGCATCGAGATATTTGCCTCCTCGATGAATTTCATGGGATATAATGAGTGATCCCCCTCCCAGTCCTGCAGATATACAAACTCTTGCATTGATGTCTGGTGAGTATAGGTTCCTTACTAGTATACCTTTCGAGATATTAAGCTTTGATTGAGAATAGTCAGTGCCCTTGCTTTTTGCTGTTGGGATTTGTTTCTTACCTTCGATGACGAGGTACGGTTGATTTGGAGGTACGTTGTATATAATTTTTTCGCCGCTATCATAACGAAACTCCTCGGTGGTCCGATTCACGCAGCAAATCCTCCAAGTCATCAATAAAATGGATGTTTCTATCAGCAAGATATATCGGAATAGGCTCACTTGCGAGCTTCGTCAGCCTCGGTACCATTGGTCCCATGCTGGGGTGTCAGGGAGTTATCGTGTTGCAGGTCACTATGAGCCAGATTCTCGTCATGGTCCTCGAGACAGTGCTTTATTTACGAGGCAAATACGCTGTTTTCAAATGTCAGGATTCTAGTTGACTTTACAGCAGTCCACGCGCTCTATAATCAAAACCGCCATATGAGACTGTTTCTCATCTTCCTCGCTTTCAGTGGAACAACCACTGCCCTCCTTTCCCTGATCCTCAGCATGCCGTACAACCAGTTTGACGCTAATTGTGTTATTACACGCACAGGACCTGGAGCACCCGCTCTCGCGTAAGTTGAAGCCTACTTTTTTTTTTTGCAACATGCGAGAGCTGAATTTAGCTTACAGTTTTGCGCTTATCATTCCCGACAGCATACTCCTTCTGCTCGTTCTTGTGAAATACATACATACCTTTCGACAGTGTGGCATCAGATCGCCAATCGTGACTTTGATGCTTCGCGATGGGATAATTTCCTTTATCTCAGTCATGGGTGAGTGCCTCGAGAGGTTGCCTCACAGCCAACTATACATGACCGAAAACAGCGGATTAATTTATTGTTAGGAGTATTGCTACCAACTGTCATACTGATGGAGCTTGTGCATGGAGCCAACACCGAGATTCTGACCCCGTACGTAATTTTTCATTATCTGATTCATTATGCCTATATCTTTTAACCTACAGATATTTTAACGCGATGTTGTCTACTTCAGTGCGAATGATATTTTTATTCATCGAAAATGTGTTTGAAATACTCTCTTCTCCAGGCCTGCCGATTAATCCTTAATATGCAGCGACTATCGCTGAATAATGAACGTTCACCGTCAACGACGCAAACGGTGCCCATGCTCACGACACACATAGTCGTTGAACCGCCAAGCACAGTATCTACTGCACTCCCTCCACCATGAATTAACATTGTAAATATAACTAACATACAGCTGATCCACGTATAGGCTTTCCCTTCACATAGAATCACGCATAATGTCCGTCAATATCCACGCGCTTTACTATTTCGAAGTTGCCTGATCAACACATGGGAAACACTTAGTTCGACATATTCAAGATGCGCGTGCTCAGGGACAGGTCATATTGTTGGACAGTATGATATATATCCAGGTCAAGGGGACACCAAGTAATGCAGTTGGCTATGAATCCCAATTAACGTCTAAATCCACGACTGGATTTATGTTTAAACATGAAATGACTTCTATTCCCGTTTACTTTGCAACTCCCCTCGACAATTTCTTTCTTCCAATCACGCCCCATGCATAACGCATAAGCAACGGGGAGCTGGGTATCCCGCGTGAACACCCTAATGAGCCCGCGTAGTGGTGTGAAATGCTCATATAGAGGCTGAGCAACATGAGCGGGATGTGCGTGGGTGAGGCGCATATGAATGAGGCGCATGTGGATGATGCTCATATGAATGGGGTGCGCATGTGCGAATCGCCGAGCGAGTGATGGTGCTCTTCCGGCGAGCATGTGAGCCCAAGAGTTGTAATTTGTTGTGGGCTGGGTATGGAAAGTTTTTGGATATGAGACCGCTAATTGGCTCCTTGCATCTATTTGGAGCCTAAGATCTTCCTCAAGCCGCCTTTCAGCGACGAGGAGCTCGACTTCTTTTGGGCAGTGCGCCCGTTGGTAGAGCCAAAAACCTGACGGAGGTCCTCGTACATGACGTAGTTATCCCGGGGGCACTGAGCCTGTGTGAAGATGGCGAATGCATTGGGTGATGCGGGAGATGTAGGGAAGAGTGTGAAAGGTGTGTTAAGAGTGGTGAAAGACATCTCGACTTTGGGATTGGAGAGGTTATGGAACACTGCAGATGTTTTGGATGAGATACTGCTCGAAGGCTGAGGCGAATGATGAGGGTTTCATGTCATATTTCATGCTCCTTAAGTACCGCAACGTGAATTGGATTGCATTGGCCATCGAGTGGAAATCAGGAACGAAGGCAACCAGATCGCTCAAGCGAAATGGCCTTCTTTGGTAATTTTCAGCCATAGTGCATGCATGGACCCACAATCATGGTGTGTGTTTTGCAAGATTGCCTGGATACAAGTGGAAGTCATGGAAACATTACTTTAAATAGAAAAAAATCAAGGATATTGAAAGAACTTCCTCGTATACTTGGGACAATGTCGAAGTGGTTGTTTGTGAGTATTTGGCAATGGCTTCATAAACCAACAGGTACAAATATCTCATCCAAGCCATTATTGTCAGTGCTCCGAACAGAATCCTTGACCAGTGCATTAGCAAGTGCACAGCTGGAGCTTAGATTTTCTAGGCCCAAATGCTATGACATCAGATCTTTACAAACATTAAATATTCATGAGTTCAATTCTGTCATACAATTTGCGTACTCGGAATGGGTATGTACCCAATGGGGTCCTCTGGAATAAACAAAGACAAACTCACTTCGTTATAAATTTTCCATTTCAATTCTCGTTCCTCCACCTGATTTTCATCTGCAACCCTTTCGCAACACAATGTTTTATTGGTGAGTGATTTTTCTCTGATAGACTCTTGTTTTCCTTTGCGGTGGTGATGACATATTATTCACACTGTATGAACGCACGCATGCTTTGTGATGTGTGTTTTGTGAGTCTTTCTACAACGGTAGCTGAGCCGTATTCTTCCTTGACCTAAATTCTTCTGAAATAGTACTACTACTAACGCATCCTTTGTCAGAGTCGATGTTGTTGATTTCAAGTCTGCCCTTCGTGATATACGCGTTGTCACTATATAAATATAATTCTTGATTTCTATGTGAAGTGACTTGACAATCACGAGTTTCGACTGATACGATGATTATTTCTAACAATGTGCATAACAATGAGATATGTGTAAGTTAGGATTTAGGATGTGATCATTGAGTCCGAATCGCCATCAAGCGCGTCCTTGGGAACTTGACCTTGCATTTGAGTGAGGGCACCTTTAAGGATGTATAGGAAAGGCGCAGATTTCAGAGGCGGTGGAGACGACTGGTACCCAACCAGTAGGTTACAACGGGGACATGTGAATCGATACTGCCGCTCATGGCCCCCATCCCTGAAATGCGTGATATCTACGATCAAGCTTTCTGTCGCACGTCAAAATGGGGATTGTCACTTACCTTTCCAAAAGTACCGGTTCACTGGGAGTGGCGTTTAACTTGAAGACCACAGCCTTGTCAGAGGGGGTGTCTTGCGACCGTATGATGATCGCTTCGTCTGTCTTGCGCTTGGGAAGGACGGTGAGACTCTTTTCAATTACCAGCTAATAAAGCAGAAGTATAATTTGATTTGAATGCTTTTCTGGTTGAAGTAACCTGTAGTAACGCACTATGAATTCCCCGCATATGCAATCTGTGCGAGAAATACGGATAAATTGAGGCAATGCAATAATTGGACGTGTACGAGCTTACAGTACACCCTGAGAGCAGCAGTGGATGAAGCCGTTGGCTGAGCTATATACCAACCATGAGATAGCTCAAGAGAACCACAATGGAGAGTATGAGTGCGACTGACCTACTCACCATCTGTGCTGGACGAAACTGCTGAACGAGAAACAACTTTTGGCATGATAGGTAGAAGAAGTCCGTTCAAAACCCGAAATAATTTGACGAATGGTTCTTTCAAATCTGACAAGGAGAAGTCTAAGGGGTGAGAGAGTCTGGATGAGATGTCGTGAATGAGGAGAAGGAAAAAGCCGTGCAAATGTGCCACGTGACCCATCTTACCAAGTAGTAATTAACAGCAATTGTTCCTTTGATCATTTCATTATCCGTCGGTGCACCTCACCCGACTAACCTTGTCCTTGACTTTTATCTTCTCTTTTCATGGCAGAAAAAGATGCTACAGCCAGACTTCGACGAGCGGTCAAAGGTGCACCTAATATCTCTGCAATACCACATATACTGATCTAATATACTTCAGAGAACAACCTTTTCCTCGTAAAGAGGCTCATTCAAAGAACCGACATGCGCAATCCTGATCCTGGTCCAAGAAAATATACCTCATTAGCCTGGACCGCTGTGCTCGGCCACGAGGAAACCTTTGAATTTCTGCTCACGGCTGGGCACGATGATGAAGAACTCAGCCGAGTGCGTTCGCTTTTAACAATCTTTGTGGCCTTTCAAAGTGGCTTTGGCTGATATCCGAGCGCTTTCAGGACTCAGATAACAACACCATTCTTATGCTTTTGGCCGACTTCAAGCCCTCCCCTCCTAATCCATACGCTCCTGGTCCATCCGAGCTTGACCTCTTAGGCGCTTCTCTACGAATGGCGCGATTATATTACGACCGCTACGATTGGATCTTGGACTGGTCAAATGTTCAGGGAAGGACTGCCCTTCATTTAGCAGCGCTTAAAGGAAACGAGGAATTAGTCCGCGTGAGTGTTCTCTGTACGAAGGTTCGACTCCGAGCTTATTTTATCCATCCTTCCCAAGATGCTGTGTGATCTTGGTGCTGATTTCGACTTATCCGATAACAAGGGGAACACACCTCTCCATTAGTAAGTGCTCCCCCTTTCGCGACACACGCAGCCATAGCCTCACATATCATGGTAGTGCGAGTGCATGGGGTCATATACCCGTATGTAGATTCATTTTATTGGCGACTTGACTTGACGGAAATTACAGATTGTACAGCTCTTGATTGAGCGCGGTTGCCAATTTGCTGCTCGTAATAACGAAGGATACACGGCGTCTGACTACGCTTATTCGTGGGTTTGCTTCAATGCAACTCTTGACGGAGGCGCTCATGGTTGCAATTGCTCTAGATTCAACACAAGGGATACTCTCCAAAACGCCGCCCGCATGCAGTTTGAGACCAACAAGAAAACTCGGCGCTTGGTTTTCCAACAAGCAGCAGCCCGGGGAAATGAAATGGGAGGAGGACTTCCCATGGATATGCCGCCTCTAGTTCCAATGAAGCAGCGAGACCTTGGGAAAAACCTTCCAAGGATGCGGAGTGGGTCAGGTGGCAGTCGGACGACCACAACTTCAGATAGTGGAGATATCGATAGTGCTGGATTAGGACCCGAACAAGGAACAAGTTTATCTTCCCTCTCGGCATCATCTTCGACGTCGCAACCGTCGCGACATCCTTTACCTAACCCATATCCACCCCATCCTCGATCAGATAATTTGTCCTCTGCGAGCAGTACCGGGACATTCTCTGTGCCTTCTCCAGGGCTATCACAAAATGTCACCCTCAATCCTCCCCCATCTCAAGCAACCTCATTATCCCCAATAGTGAACCGTATGCGGGAGCGTGATGCAGATGCGATGGAAAAATACTTGAGCCGGAATCGTAGCGGGAGTGCGGGTACAGCTTCAACAGATGCGAAGTCGCAAAATGGACTCAACTTCACGTCGGCGGGGCCATCTGCGAACGGGGACGATATTACCGCTTTGGCGTCAATAGCGATTACCGGATCGACGACTCCTCGGAAGCGGCTGCGTCCTTCATTTTCCGCTGCTCAATTACGGACTTCAACTACACCGGGTGCGGTCAGTACACAGTCGTCACAAGTGGACGCCTCGCGAAACCGGGCTGGCACAAACCCTAGCAGTACGCGCCCAGCACAGACTTCGCTGTCACCCATACCCATCCTCACCCGCGCATCATCATCGGACACTCCCCGTTATGAAGAGAAGCTCGTCGAAGAGCCTGAAGAGTACACTGGCCCTCCCAGCCAATATGCTAGGTTCCCTGAACCACCTCGAAAATCAGAAAGTCACAATCCCATCACGTTCACTACATCAGCAATAAAGCATCGTCTACCGTTCAATTTGTTGTCGAAATCTAGTACCTCCTCCAATACAGATCCACCACCCAGCCATAGAAGGGGCTCATCTGCGACATCCGTACGCAATTAAGAAATCGTGATCGTTGTTTGTACCTCTCGAGTTTTGTATCTACCATTTGTTGTCGCTTACAGGTTTCATCACCCGCTTGTGTTTCGAACATTATACTGCACTTCTCGGTCTTCTTTTTCATCACATTGCATACTAGTATTGTAGCACAGGTTCAATGAATGTCTGTCTTCTTATTTATAGCAAGTGCAGTAAAAACCATTTCGTTCTATCAGCATCGATATCTTAAATTGAGTTTGCATGAACCTCTAGAATCCTTGAGATGGTTTAGAGACGATTGGCAGAGCAACGTCTGCACGCGAGCATCTGACAGTTCCTGCAGCGCTGGAAAACGCAAAAGCCTCAGCCGAAATCACTCAACCTACCTCTCATCGCGTGCTTACCATTAAGAAGACGGGCAAAAAGTCTCCACACTCGTCGCACTGGCCACCCCCGTGGCGGAAACGCCAAGTGTGGTCCAGACATTCGTGATTGATACGAAGTTCTTCCATTTGCTGAAAAACTCTGCCAAGTTGGACTCCTGGAAGCACTGCATCCTGGTCTCCAATTCATTGTAAACCCTCCTCGCTGCTTCATTTTCTAGACGTTCTTCGTCCCACTGCCGACACTGGCAAGTCTTCCATAGGGCAGTGCAGAGATAACAGAACTGTGCCGAGCAGCGACAAGTCATGTGGTAGCAGCCTTGTTTGAGCTCGATAATAGCGTTGCAGGTGGGACAGGTCTGCCATCCCTGGGTGGCGGCAAGAGCTTTTACTTCAAGCGTCATGATATTGTCTGTGCATTCCTCGCCTGGGTGCGCTGGGTTCTTACAAGCAGAACATATGGCAGTGTCGCATTTGGAGCAAACGATGTCTGTCTTGTCATCACTAGCCCCACCGAGGTAAATAGAGCAGGTCCGGTTGCAGCAGTAAACTCGCGAAGCTGCAGGGGTGGAGAACTCGATTGACTTGAGTTGAACCAGGTCAACAAGTGGAGATGGTAATAACCGCATGACATTGTCCATAGGAAGCTGTTGTTTGCAGCAGCGTAGAGGGTAGAGTGTCTCATCACGAGTAGATGCCTCTGCGAGATCACGTATACAACCAAGACAATAATGATGAGAACACGGAGCGCGAAAGCTCCGAGTAGAGCTGATCCTGTCTCCGCATATTATGCACTCTACCCTAAGGTAGGTAAGTACGAATGTTCAAGAGGTCATTGCCCGAAAGGTATATTTACCTGACCGGTATTTCCCGCTGGGTCAAGCGTTTACGGTTAATCAATTGATTAACTCGAGGTTTTGGCTGCGGTTTCTCGAGAGAACTATCATCGAACTCTTCATCACTAGACGAAAAATCACTGCCAGTGCTTGTGCCACCAGTGCTGTTGCCGCGTGGTTCTCTGAGTCTGAGTGCTATCAGCTACTGTCGGCAATTTACGATGGATTAACACCGCTTACAACACAGAAGGATCTTCTAACGCTTGCTGGAAAACAGTTGGCGGAGGTAGGTTCTCCCCTCGGGACAAAGCTAGGGCAGCTAGGTGGTCGTCCTCCTCGGCATCATTGAGAACTGAAAAGGTAACCAGATGGGTTCTGTCGGTTTCCAGTGCTCCGTCGATACTCTGCGCAAATTTGTAGTCGGCCAACAGGTTCAGAAGATTGCGGATGGATTCCGCCTGTTCATTGAAAGCCAGCTCTTCGTCAGTTAGGGGTGCGCCCTCTCGGCCCTTGCCTTTGCGGGAACTTTCGATATCATCGATATCTTGGAGTGTCAGTTTTGCGATAAGTAATTCTGTGTCGAGATCTTCCGAAAGATCTCTTGCGTGAGTATCTGTTGTAGCCATGAGGTCAATTATAATAATAATAAATTATATCGTGGTAGGAGGTGTCCAGTAAAGAGAATGATCATCATGATTTAAAATGGTTGCCCCTTTACGACTTTGAAGGCCGCGCCAAGCATGGAACCTAAGACCTAGTAAGGCGTAAACCAGTGTGGCCGTACCACGTACCGCCATGAGTGCCATTGATCACTTGCATGCTCCCTCGGTCGCCATCGAGCTTATAATTGAGGAGTTACTCCCACTGACTCGGAATATATCCGTTTGTTCAATAGAACATTTTGAGTATACAGATTCCTGGCCCTTTTCTGAGGCCTGGTTACGTTCCATCTTCAATTGATACTGTGACGGTGACTGGTGAAAAATCAGTACGCTCATACTAAATACTGCACCTTTACTTTGCCTCTACTATTAATGTTTTGCTGGCAGTCGGGGCTGGACTCGGTATTCCGTGATCGTGTTCGGGGAATGCCGATATAGCCTGGAATCGTTACATACTTCAATTGAGGGTTGTTCGGTAGCTAGAGCCGCTCAGGCAGGAACCTCGTTCCAATCCTCGTTGCTTTCTCTCCATGTTGTTGTTTACTTATTGATATCATCTTACTTTAACACAACTACAATGTCGTTTCCAGTCAATCCCGACGCAGATCCTGACCCAACGACCCAAATGCCGTGGCCCTCAGCAAGATATAGGCAAAGGACTGCTTCAGGAAATACTCAGCAGACATCCGCCGACCAGAACCATTCCACTGGCATAAATCGCTCGTATCAGAGTACCGAGGATGGCGGCAAACAAGTCTTATCTTCTTCTACCTCTCCTAAGCCCGGTCGCACTCGCCTCAGTACATGGGACCTGATTACTTTGAGTATTTCCATGGGTGGTGCCCAGATTGCGTGGACAGTAGAACTCGGGTAATTTCTCCCGTATTTGATTCAACATCGGCGGTCGTACTTAAATTGGATAGATACGGCACCCCATTCCTACTTTCCCTTGGAATATCAGAACAGGTCACCAGTCTGGTATGGTTGGCGGGTCCGATTAGTGGTCTTATCGCACAACCTCTCATAGGTTGGTTGTCTCGATCTCGTTCCTGTGCTCGCTAAATAATTCTTTGAAGGTGCCATCTCTGATTCTTCGACGTCTAAATATCGCCGAAGATATTGGGTTGTCTTGTCTACTGCATTTCTTGTCCTCTCGACTTTGGCGATAGCCTATTGTCAGAGTTTAGCCGAATTCTTCGTAGACTTATTTGGTGGCGGAGCCGGCGATTGGGATCCAGAGCGTATGAAACAGGTAAGCGCTGTCTTGCTGTGCGCCGGCGCTTCATTTACTCAGCGATTGCAGGCTTCGCATGTTGCCATCGGAATCGCTGTATTCTCTTTCTACGTTCTTGATTTTGCCCTCAATGCTCTGCAAGCTTCCCTGCGTAATCTATTGTTAGATGTCACGCCTCCCGAACAACTAAATGCCGGTAATGCATGGCACAGTAGGATGAGCCAAGCGGGAAATATTGTGGGTTATGGATTTGGTGCGCTTTTTTTGAATCAAACAATGTATCCAAGTCTTATTGCCACTCAGGATTCCTTCCTCTCGCGAAATTACCTTTCTTACGATTTTTGGGCGGCGACCAATTCCGCAAATTCTGCGTACTAAGTATGACTGTCTTGGTTGTAACGGTGTGGATTACTTGTTTCTGCCATGAAGAGAAGGCTTCCCCCGAGAATAAGAAGCCAAGGTAAGCTATGTTGCCCTCTTTAATGAGTTATTGGTGCAAACCTCCGATCGCAGTCAAAACAAGTTCTACGAAATTTTGGAGAACATTCACAAGGCGATAACTACTCTCCCGAAGCCCATCAGAAGAGTGTGTCTAGTGCAACTATTTGCCTTCATGGGCTGGTAAGTCCACTACCCTATATATATAATATATGTGCATCGCTCATTGCTTACCATAGGTTCCCCTTCCTCTTCTATTCGTGAGTCGACAGATCGCTTTTACGCCACTTCCTCAGAATTGACTCGTCAAGATAGTACTACATATGTAGGACAGGTCATGGCATATCAGGATAACAAGGAGCCAGATATCGAAGTTGCCACACGAATTGGAGAGTTTGCGATGCTACTCTACAGTTTAGGTACACCGCTCATTCATCAGCCATGAGCTATACCATACTTATATTCACCCTCGCAGTTGCTGTCGGTGGAGGAGTATTACTTCCCCATCTTGCACGTCGTGATCGCCGTCTACTTCCACGCGACGAAGATGACGAAGACGCTCATGTAACGCGCTTGAGAGGTGCCATCTCCGGATGGAGGGAAGAAGCTGCCAGTAAAGGGAAAGTCATGAAACTCCCTCGGATGCCATGGCTCCTTCGCAATATCTGGGCCGGTGCCATGCTTCTCTTTACTATCCTCACATTCTCTACTTTCTTTATCACGACAGTAAACCAAGTAAGTATCTTAACCCAATTTCTTGATCCTGATCTCAATCTTTTTTATGTAGGCCATAGTTGCTATTAGTTTAATCGGTATATGCTGGTCTGTGGCATGCTGGGTGCCTTTTGCTATCATTATGGAGGTTTGTCGTCAGCCATGATCAATTATAAGTTTATCAATCTGACAGTATCTCGCAGTTCTTGAAGGAAATGAATTTGCCCACCGAGGAGAGCGTATCAGGACATTCTCAAGGAACCATCGGTCCCGATGAAGAACAAGAAGATAATCCCCTCATCTCCCGTCCGGACAATTACGATGGAGATAGCACTCAGGACACCCTATCAGATTCTAAACCAGTTGCGGGTGGTACCATTCTCGGCATCCACAACTTGTCAATTGTATTGCCGCAGTTTGTCGTATGTTTTTGCCATGCATTCTTCGAACTGCAATAATTGATCATCTCGCAGGTTGCCCTCGTCGCAAGCACAATCTTCCGTATTGTCGACCATGTGGACGAAAATACCGATGACCACAATAAATATCTTGGAAAGAACGGTGTGGCTTGGGTTCTTAGATTTGGTGGTCTTTGCACTCTGGTAAGTGTGTATGATGCATGCAAAATTCCCTAGCTAACCTTGATGATCTAGCTTGGTGCGCTGATCTGTCGCACAATGCCTCCCACACGAACCGAGAAGCAGATGCAAAGACAGTTGGCTGAACTGAAGGCACTAAAGGAGGAGAACGAACCTTGATCGAGTCTTAATATGCTAATTATCGAACGCTCGCCTTGTGTATAGGTGCTTTTCCTCAAGGGTTTTCGTAGCTGTCTCTGTTTATTCCCTACCTACCATGTGTACATTTCAGTCCTAGTTCGCAATATTACGCTTTGTATAATCATTTTTCGATGTAGCAAGCAGCGAGTGATGATATTTCTGAACGGCGTGATATGTCATGGATCTATGGTGCCATCAAGTATATTGCATAGTCCCAGTTATCTTCATCCTGGCTGGCTATAAAGCGGCAAGGAATGGTAGTGATGGGCGGGACATTGCCAGATGAAAACACAGCTCCTATCGGCGATGACCCTATAGTGTTGTCAGACTCACTTCATCTGCAGAAATTGAAGTGCATCCTCACATATGTCTTCCTGTGATAATCGATGAAAGAGTCGTATAGATAGCGTCCGACTCCAAAAGCTGCTTAAAGGCAGCAGCTGGAACTGATTTAAAATTTTGCCTGGAAACTTTTGAGCAGTGCACAGAAACATGCAACAAATCAATATCTACCACGGACGAAAATAATAGCACACGATGCATTGATTTCATCGAAATGCGAGGCTTCCCAATGAATCTTGCCGCTGTCTGTCACCAGATCATCTGTGGCACTGAATTTAAACAACAAGGGCCTTCAGGGGCCAAATGGTAATCTGACCTTCAGCATATGAAGGAGTTTTCGACTGCGTTGTGAGTTCCCCATCCTCGTCCGCCACCATGCAACGACCGCTATGTATAAGCACTTGCTTCTCTATACGTGCATCTCGTGGAAGTGACTTCACAGCGACGATTAGGGTTGGATTATTAAATTCCTGCAAGGGCTGAGCCAGAGAAGAGGAAATAGCGATCCGACGGACTTGATTAAGTCCGAATACATCACAGGCCATTCGGACATGCCGAACATCTCTAGGATCGACAATCCAGTAAATAGATGCTTGAGTATGTCCCTCCCAGTCTCCCGTGTTGGCTTTGAAGGCAGCTTTGACACGCTCTACATGCTGGAAACAGAGGGCGGTTTCCTCGGCCAGAGAAGGGGGAGATGGAAGAGCGAGGCTGCTCGGAATTAAGCCAATTTGCCCAGATATAAAGATTCGTTCATCAATCTGTCGATAAATTAATAAAGATAGACTCTTTCATCACTGATAAGACTCGCCATAATTGCCTGCGAATATGGCCCGATGTTGGCGGGTGCCCAGTAGCTCAATCCTTGTACATGCAGCGCTTGACGATCGTTAGGTGAAGCTTCCGCACATGCGATACAATCAAGTTTGATGCGGATGGGAGATGGAAGATCAATAGCTACACACGCGCGTGCTGGTGGACTAGATCCGAAAAAAGTGGTGTAGACTGCATTAACTTTGGGGAAATGGTCCATGGATGCGAGAAAAACGTTGATATTTGCGCAGTGTGAAAGGGATAATGAGTATCCTTTCAGGCGACCTTTTGAAAATTTGATTTATGAGACTGACAAGTGTAGGAATGGCAATCTTACCTTGGAGCTTGGAAAAACATTGTCGAACCTCTTCCTCGATTGTCAACTCAGCAATATCATCGGATAGATCCCGATGCACATTGGCCACCGCAATCCATGGCCCGATAGCTTTACTTGACATACCGTTATGAGGAATTGTGGAGGATATGTCTGATGCATTGAATCTTGTAGCCTCAAACGAAGTACGCGACTGAGCGACAGAGATTGCATCATATACTTGAGTTGCCTCAGACTCTAAGAGTAGAGGCGTCTGTACAATTAGTGGATCGATATCGCTCTTCCTCTCGAGTGACACGTCTTTCATCCGAAAGAATGCAACCGGGGCAAATTCATTATCTGAGTGGACAACTACTTCCGTTTCATTTCTGAATTTACGATGCATCAAAGATGGTGCGAGGGAGAAATGCTAAGTGCTCACAGGATGATGCGGCTTTTAAACAGCGGACAATCGAGAGTGAAAGTTTCGTATTCCCCACCTTCCCCACATATGTGGGAACCGTAGAGATTGTTCTGTATTTCAAGCGTCAGTTGTTATTTTTGAATTCGTTATGAGATTCTCACAAGTTTGATTAACGTGGGTTGCATTTGTGATAGCGTTTTGCCCAAGTGTTTCTCAGTGAGTCCTATACCGGCGACTTTAATTAGGATAGCTTCCAGTCCTGCTTCAATCATTTCAGACAGCAGTTCTCCCTGGTTTCTTTGCCATAGATAGCAAAGTGGAGTTAAAGCCAGGCGACGGCATCTGGGAAATATATCGTTGACGTATCGGTTCGCACAAATAAATATTATAACTTACACATGCTCTACGCGGACGCGTTGGTAGTTGGACAGAATCGCACCAACAGACACACCCTCTACATCCGGATGATGTGTCTACAATAATGGTCAGCAATGTTCACGGAGAAAAAATTCCTTTGGAATACCTTTACGGTGTGAAGCAACGTATACAAATCTTCCGTCTCATCTCCTTCAATTCCTCCTCTGTTGGCAGCATTCCGACCTCCATATTCTGATCCTTGTTCGACAGCTGAGCCAGTAATAACCTTCCTAAACAGCGGAACCTCCAAGGCGCGCGCAACGAATTCGATTGCATCTTGTCCGACAGTCTGATACATATACGAGTCGATCTCTTCTACTCTTTGAAAATCAGGTCAAACCGGAGAGGCAATGACTGCCGCCGGACCTTTTCCTGTTCCAGGAGACAATGAAGCCGCTGCTATAAGTTCATGGCCATTTTTATGACAGTGAAGGAGATTGTAACAACTGTCTTTTCCTCCGCTCAACAGGGCAACATATTTCATGATGGATTGGCGGAAAAGAGCAAGGGTGCCAATAAGACCCCGGAGATCTAATCTGTACATAGGGTATTCGGGGACTTCCATCTGACTCGATTAGCCCAAGCAATGAAATTATCAATGCAAAAGCCAGATCCCAAATTATTAGAACACACAACAACATGCCCACAATCCCAGTAGACAAAGCTGATCTTTTCCAGAGACTGGGTGGAAGCTACAGTAAGTTATGTTATTCACTTTGTCCGTTCGATCTGATTCAATCCATTTGCCAGCCACGGAAGAGTTCGACAGACTCTGTTTCGATTATGGACTTGAACTAGACGAGGATGTACACAATGTTTTATGTATTTATTTGATATGGTTGCTGATATGTGCTTTTAGACAACCGAAGAAGTAGAGGCTGCGATCAAGAAAGGTCTCCCTGCAGAGCGTCCAGTAAGGCTTAATCGAGTCGCGCCCAAATCTTAGAGTTAATCATGGTTGAACTAGCAACTCAAAATAGAGGTCCCTGCAAATAGGCGAGTTCTGCTGTTACACACTGCATATCCTTTCTGAGTCAGTTTTATAGATACGATCTCCTTTGCATAGAAGGATTGTCACGCGCATTGCGTGTCTTCCTGCAGAAAGAAAAGGCACCACGATACAAATTCGTCTATCCTCCAGGAGGTGAGAAAGATCTACTCACAATCCATGTTCACCCAGAGGTTTGCAACACTCCATCGCACGTCATTCTCCGCTTAACATCCTTCGCAGACGCAAAGAATACGTCCCTACTTCGCATGCGCGATATTGCGCAACCTCAAGTTCACGCCTCTATCCTACGCGTCCTTCATCGATCTACAAGATAAGCTACATCAGAATCTCGCACGAAAGCGGCAATTTGCTTCAATCGGTACGCACGATCTGGACACACTCAAGGCGCCGTTCAGGTATGAGGCACGGGATCCGGAGAAGATCAAATTTGCGCCTTTAAACAGAAAGGAAGAATATACCGCAACAGATCTCATGACACTTTACGAGGTGTGCAAATAGTCCCACTCCAGATCAGCGGGTTTACCTGAGCTATAACACCATTGCAGAGTGATAAACACTTGTCCAGATACCTCCATATCATCCGTGATTCGCCTGTGTATCCGATTATCTATGATGCCGAAGACCGTGTACTTTCGATGCCACCAATCATTAATTCTGAGCACAGTAAAATCACATTGGATACCAAGAATGTCTTTATCGATTGCACGGCTACCGATTATACCAAGTTGCAGATCGTTGTGAACATGGTTGCAACAATGTTCTCTGAATATTGCGAAGATCCTTATACGTAAGAATTATCCCCTCTTCAACACAATGTACTATCTCACTGACTTTCCGCAGAATCGAGCCTTGTAGAGTAGTATCGCCGGACGGCATATCCTTCATCTCACCGGACATCTCAACCCGCCGAGTCACAGCACATGCCTCCTATGTCAACTCCTGCACTGGCCTCTCTCTCTCGGCACCCGAAGTCGTCACTCTCCTTGAGCGCATGTCCCTCCACACCGAGCCCTCATCCTCCAATTCCGAAGACGAGATCACCGTCGATATCCCCTGTACCCGCCCGGATATCCTTCATGAATGCGACATCATGGAGGACGCAGCTGTGGCGTATGGGTTCAACAATCTCCCCGATATCTTCCCCAAGACAAGCACCGTTGCGCAACCCCTCGCGATTAACAAACTAAGCGATCTTGTTCGCGTAGAATGGGCGATGGCAGGCTGGGTCGAAGCCCTCCCATTAATTCTCGTACGTCTCGTTTCCATTCTGATTCACCAATCATTAATTCGAGGTCACAGTGCTCCCACGAAGAAAATTTCGGCTTCATGAACCGAATAGACAACGGCAACTACGCCATTAAAATCGCCAATCCCAAAACCCTCGAGTTCCAAGTAATCCGCACGTCCCTCCTTCCCGGACTCCTTAAAACGGTTCGCGAAAACCGATCGCACGCGCTCCCCATCAAGCTCTTCGAGGTATCCGATATCGCGTTCAAGGACACCTCGCGGGAACGGCAGTCGCGTAATGAGCGGCACGCTGCTGCTGTGTGGTGCAACAAAACTGCAGGGTTCGAGGTCGTTCATGGCGTGTTGGATCGCGCGATGAAGATGTTGGAGATCCCGAGGATCAGTGCTCACGATCACGAGGCGAAAACAGGGTACTATATCAAAGAAGGCGACGGTAGGTTCTTACCTTTCTTTTCACGCGTGTTCAAGATTGATAGGGGTACAGACCCTGCGTACTTCCCCGGCCGCGCTGCGACGATTTTCTATCGCCCTCCGCCGGCCAAATCAACAAGTGCTACTTCGAAGCTGGACACCCTAACAAAAGAAGTGGAATTTATCGCGAGTGAGATAAAGGCGTCGTTGCACATCTCCCATCCGTCCGACCTGGCTGTGGGCACCCTCGGAGTGTTGCATCCCAGCGTATTAGAGAAATTCGAAATCACCTACCCATGCTCGGCACTTGAGTTCAACCTGGAGCCTTTTAAGCGATGAAGATCAGACTCAGAGGAAGCATGTAGTATAGAAGTACTACACCTGTATATCATGATGTGCAAGACAGCCTAAGAGAGTGCTTGCAAGGGAATATAATCAAAATAACTGGTGTACAGAGATAATAGTCTGTGAGATGACAGCGACAGTTACAGGTTTTCTTCTGCACGCAATAAATAGTCCAGGACAGGATATATCCAATCGATTAGTGTATAAACAGTACTTCCAGTTTATGCAACAAGCAAATTCAATAGCCTCTCTCCAAGCGCGTGGTAAACTTCCCTGCCGTTATCATTACAGTAAGCCAGCAGCTCTAAGATCATTGTGCAGTCTCTGCTCTGCTTCGATCGCGACTCTCAGCCTCCTGGCACGATCCGGGTCAGCAAGGATTTCCTCCCGCGTCATCAAGGTCTGCCTGCCGCTCCGCTCCTCGCTCTCTTGCTCGGTCAGCGCTATGTCAGCATCGGCATCAAACTCTACCTCCCGCCGAGTCTCCCTAGCGTCGTTTCGCCGGGAAAGGCGGCCTGGGAGAAATCGCGCATACCTGAAAAGCGGATGCGAGTCGGAGGCGCTTGGTTCTTCGACGCTAACTCCGCCATCCATGGATCCAGCATTTGTCCCAGCAGAAGATAGAATACTGGTCTCCCAGCGTTTGACACGCCAGAAACCAAGTGCCGATGTGAGGAGGATGAACCACCCAATCGTCATTAAGAAGAACGAGAGCCACTCGGTCGTTGCATCCGCAACAATCAGCCCTGCATCCAACTGCGAAGGGTTACCGACCAAGGTAGAATTTCCCTGGCGCTCGGTGTAGGCTTTGGCGTCTTCCGTGCTCGAAAACACTGGCGTCGTGTTCCATGGCTCGCTATTACCGCTCGCAGCATCTTCCATCCTTGCTCTGAGCCCGAATCCATATTGGATCAGCGTTACCCCGAGACCGGCGCGGCTACCAAGTCTCGCGGCATGTGTTGTGTGCATCAGATACGTGAGCAAGAATCCAACGAATTGGAAGGATACGCTGACGAGTGCATTCCAACAGAAGGAAAAGAGAGTGCCTGTGGGAAGTGAATCGACGACAACAGAGCCTGGTGTGCTAGACGATAGAGAGAAGGGAGCAAGAATCGTAGTAGAGAAGTAAGGAGGGGCAGCATCAGCCTGAGCTGCAGCATACGAAGGCGGTGTGTCTCGCGAAGTTTCTTCGGGCACGATATGCACGTCATCGCCTATGGAAAATAAATACTTGTTCGATGCGCACCATTATGATCAATTTCTTACCATCCTGAACTCTGATTCCTCTGCTAGGTTTAGCAGTGACATTGGCAAATACGCCATCATTGTTGGTGCCACCACCGACCACACTGGGTCTCGCAGGAAGGATCCCCCATCGATTTACATAATGGCTTGGCAGGACGTTTGCTGCGGTGCGCCTGAACCACCCCGAACTGCGAGGGGGCGCCGGGGTTGTATCAAGAGTAAATACTGGGATGATACCGTTCGAATTTCCGTGGCTGTTTGGGACAGCAGATGTGCTGGGTGGAGGAGGTGAGCCAGGCGGGGGACAATCGTAGTCGTAAGCAGGAGCCTCAAAGTCATATGTGCCTGGGGCTGAGGGAGTAGAAATCGATGTATTTGCGAGCATTGGGTGTGTTTCAGAGTCCTGTTCATCGTCTGATTCTGGGTCTTCAAAAGCAGCCTCCATCTCGCTATGGTCTGGGTCAGTTCGTGGATTCGGGATGGGTGCGTAGCGGTTAGCCATGAGTGTTATCAAACAAGAAAGAAACGGAAAGTATTAAAGGAGAGTAGAAAGTGAACAGATATTGATATTAGAGGGACTTATGGCTGAGAAAGAGAAAGATGGAGATGTTTGAGATTGGCTGTCAGTAAGGCGCTGGCTTGCAACGAACATCACAGTATAATAAGCGGGGGACAGCCACATCCGTGTTTGTTCATGTTGACAAGGCGGGTGGCTGCAGTGACAGCCAATCACAGCACTCCATTCTAACATTCAGTTCGGAATCCGACATAGTACATTTGATTGTGATTGTGAATAAGAAAGCCTCTATGAATCTTTGGCGCACCAGCGCAATAATCTACCCCATTAATATACAATACATCCAAGATACATGAATCCAATACACCCAAGCCACAATAAAGTTATAACTTACATCCGAAAGGCATACGCAGGAGGACAATATAAAACCCCTCTCCTCTCCTATCACACAAGCCTCACGGCATTACCGCACCTGCATGCCCCCAGAGAACCCGGGAGTGTGCTGTGGAGAAACTTTTCTACTTGCGCTCGCATTCCTAACCATCCTCGTCACCCGCTCACAGCTCTCCATCCTTGTCTTCATCATGTTCTCAAACAACTCCAGCATGTGCACACCCGAGTCCTTCTTCCCCTTGCTGTATTTATTTTTCGTGATGCCCCCTCCGTTGACGGTGGGCATGGCACGAGTGATCGAGATGCCCTCGAGCTTTAGATTGAACGCACGTTTGCGTTTGAACCACTTTGAGTCAATGATCTGCGAGGGTGTATTGGGCTCTTCTTTGATGGGCGTCTCGCCCGAGAGGGTAGACTGAGAGTCGGGGCTAAGCGGAGATGATGATTCGTCTGAACCGGAAGCGGCATGGGTTGCAGCAGCGTTTGCACGCTCTTGGATCGAGTGCTCGAGGGCAGCGCGTGTGCGATAGACCCACATGCGCTCCTGATGGTAGAAGGCAACGAGAGATTCGAGGAGGCTGATTGTAGACTCTACAGGAGGTAGAGTCGGAGGAGAGGAAGGCGGGGTTGGGAGAAGAGTGCCCATTGCGAGAGCAGCTTGTTGCTGTGCATAAGCATGCTGTTGTGCATACTGGTTATTTATCGCAGACATTTCCAGGCTAGAAAGCGATGAGTGTGGTGGCGGTTTAGTGGGAAGGAACATATTTGAGACCGGGTTGTATATAAAGCTGATCTTTGGACAAGTCGAGGCTCAGTCAAAAGTACTCTGGCCAATCACTCGAGACCTCCGATTGGCTGGTCTAGAGTTCATCCAAAAAGGGAAACTCCTGCCGCCATCCAATCACACGCTTGCGATATTCACTCTCCGCGACAGCTCGCCGAGATGCCGCACTCACGCCGCAATCACAGGTTCGGCAAACGCCGTTTAGTGGTTGTTGACGAGGACAAAGTAAACCGCCCAAACCACAAAATATGAGGCTGGAATTGCTGTTATTTCTGATTCCATGTGCCCAGGCTGTTCGCATTCTTCACCGTGTCGTTCATCCAAAGCTGCCTCCGCCAGACTTTGCTGAATTCGGCTCGATAAACCCGCCTGTAACGGAATTTACCATATCAGCTTCTCTCCTCGATGACTTGGCTATCTTCGCGGATGCTGTATCTCCTGAACTGGATGAGGCCATGTACCAGGTCGCCCTTGAACGTCCAGGCGACATAGACGAGAACATGTACAGTATTTCGACAGTAAAGAGCGTCAGTGTTCTGCATTCGTTTTCTGATTTCATACTCACGCGCAACTCACCGCTCAGTGCCTCTTTACGCAAAGTACCTCAGGCACGCTTGTACTACATTTTTCCGCGTCAGGTCAACCCTTCGCAATCGACTATTTCGTGTCACCTGTACCCCAGGATGGTGCATGTCCCTCCAATACCGAGTCACATGCTCAAACATACCCGGTACACTCAAACACAACTGTAATATTCAAACACCCACGTTTACCCCCACTGTGAGTCCCCTAAGCCCCTCGTACATTCTAGCAACCTTGACACTGCCCCCAAGCCCTGAATTACGCGCGCCCCCTCCTCTTACTGCTGAAGGCGAGCCCATCGCCCCCGTCCCTGAAAAGAGCTTCATACAAAAGTACTGGGTCTACATCGTCATCGGTCTCGGCGCCCTACGTGAGCCCCTCTCCGCATATCTTCCTCCTATTTTAGGCTATCTTCACTCAAAGTCCACTGACCTCTTCTCATCTCCGTTCGAACTGTGTCCACGTGCACCATTTTGGTTCAACATTTTCCCCATGTTACACGTCCCATCATCGATTGTCTGTTTTACACGTGGCTTTATGCTGACCCATTTCCGTTTCTTGCTCAGTGATCTCGGGACCTTCCGACGAGCCGGCCAGTGCGGGTAGCGGAAGCGGATCGGGGGGGAAATAGGGAACTCGAAGAGCTTTCGTGAGTATTCCCCGTGTCGGGTCGCTGGGCCGCTGGGCGCATGTGTAATGTGCCTAAGTCTAATACGCCTTAAGGATCATTATCGAGACCATGTCAATCATCGCGAGGGCTGGACCATAATTAGATTTCGATGCTTTGGGTACTGTGGTTGCTGGAAGTTGCTGGCCGCTATTTCGAGTTTCAGGAACGCACGAGTGGAGAGTAAGTTGAGAGTAAGTATAAGGTAAACTCGGCAAGCTCATGAGACAGGATCCGTCACAGGCCCAAGGGTTGTCGACTTGTGCGTAGGCCGGTTTGATGGGCATCACGATGTGTGAATCGATTGCGATCATAAGCGAAAAGCAGTTGTTCTGGAAAAACTGGTAAGCGAGTGATGGGAGTGACTTCTTTAGCTTTGCCTCAGCGCTACAATATGGTCACTGGCAGCAGCAATATGTGATCGAATGGACATCTTCAGAGGGTCACAACATTAATCGTTAATCGTTTAACGTTTAACATTAAACACTTCAGTTTATGACGAAGCATCATTGCAATCGGAGTTTTAAATATATTCCCGTCACCTCCTGCTGGACGATCTGCTCAGCACCGAGAATATCAATATATTTCATCCCAAGAATGAGGTATGCAGTACTCGTAACTGGCCCAGCCGGCGCCGGCAAGTCCACATTTTCGACGTCTTTTATGACCCATCTGCGAATGTCTAAACGCTCGGCCCACATTGTGAACCTCGACCCGGCAGCCACCGGCGACGCATTCGAATACGAGCCCGCCATCGACATCCGTGATCTGGTCAGTTTGGAGGATGTCATGCAGGAAATGGGATATGGCCCAAATGGCGGACTTGTGTATTGCTTTGAGTAAGTGGGTATGCAGCGATGTGTGTCCTATCTTCACCTCTGGTTGATGGTAGGTATTTGTTGCAGAATATGGATTGGCTTGAGGAGGAACTTGGCGGATTTGATGATGATTATCTGATCATTGACTGCCCAGGCATGCTATTCACAGTGGATTATCTCGTTGGCTATCTAATGTCATTATGCAGGTCAAATAGAACTCTACACCCACCATCCATTTCTCCCCACTCTAGTGCGCAATCTGTCGCGCATGGGCATCCGTACCTGTGCTGCATACCTTCTCGAATCACAGTTTATGGAAGACCGCTATAAATTCTTCAGGTGAGCCAAACGTTTTCTTTGTTTCAAGTCGTATATTTAATCGCGCATCCAGTGGCGTACTTTCCGCCATGTCGGCTATGGTGAACCTAGAGATACCATGGATAAACATCATGTCCAAGATGGATCTCGTCACTTCCAATGTAGATGGCCCTGCTCGCAACGGTCGGCGCGCACGGAAGGACATCGCCCGGTATTTGGACCCTGACCCGATGTTACTTGCATCGTCGCATCAACGAGAACCAGCACCTTCAAATCCACGTTTTCATGCATTGAATCAAGCAATCGTGCAGCTGGTGGGTGGTGTTGGACACGCTGAACATATGTGTTTGATCGTGTTTTGATCATCGTGTGGTGCACAGATTGAAGACCATCCTCTCGTTTCATTCCTCCCGCTTGATCTGACGTCAACGGACTCGTTGGAGACCGTTGTGAGTCACATAGATTTCACCATGCAATACGGAGAAGACGAAGAACCGAAAGAGGTACGTTTTTCTTCCAGTACATTCCTAGTCTCGTATACGATTTGACCAACGTCTCTCCACTTCTCCTCATCGATCGCATCTGTGTCTCCACGATTATCGCGACAATTCGCTTTCCCGCGGATCCTTTGATCTATGCCGGCATATACACACCACACCGACTCCATTAAATGTATCTGCGCATACCAAAACCTTCATCTCACCACTTCATTTCTCACCCCATCTCATATCCGACGCGTCTTCCCCTATCTCGCTCCAGCCACACGATCTGGACGAGGGTGATTTCGCCGATATGGAATGAGGGGAGGTGAATTACCCTCCTGTTCATCAGAACTCGAAGCCGCGCCCATATTTGGAGAAAGAGTTTGGGTGATCGTACAGAAGTTACATTAAATTTCAAGAACGCTTGCACTACGGGCTCTTCGAAAATCAAAATCGCAAATCGCAAATTCGCGGGCGAGAAGAATCTGACACGTGGCTCTGAGAGCGTTCTGGAGGATTCACTCGTAACTGTTACCGCTGCGGACGCTATCTTTGCAAACTATTACTTGGTGTATGTGTGTCTCGTTATAGACTTTTCTAATATCCACTACACGTGTTGATCTCGATAGCACTCCAGGCGGTACCCCGCCATTCAGAGACGCACATCATGATATGAACAGGAATTTGATATACTGGGGCTGCGATCATGAGATATGCGGGCGTTAGAGCTCCATGGAGCGTCTCCAGCAGCCTTTTGGGATCGGTACTTATGTGTTTCACGAGCGTTGGTTTCAGTCCCGACGGTCAAGGAACCATGATGCCGTGTAGCAACATAATTAGGACAAGTTT
This sequence comes from Hygrophoropsis aurantiaca, assembly GCA_021014935.1. Classification (NCBI taxonomy): domain Eukaryota; kingdom Fungi; phylum Basidiomycota; class Agaricomycetes; order Boletales; family Hygrophoropsidaceae; genus Hygrophoropsis; species Hygrophoropsis aurantiaca. The sequence goes on from MU267593.1 coordinate 249,909, forward strand.
TTGGGCAGTGTTTGGATCTTCTATTCGGACTTATGGCCAATGCGCCACAGGAAGTTGGCGTCTCAAAGCGGGCCCGAATTCTCGTCAGGGTAAACGTGTCGCAAAGTCAATGGAGGTTCCGCCCGCTGACTTTTGTTTCTGATATGATGAGCCTGTGTTTTATTTTCTAGCGAATGTGCAAGGCAGTGCTGGTATCTATCTATCGGTCAACTATAAGATCATAGCGCAGTGTGGGTCAGTTAAATACTAGACAGATCAGACATGGAATGTTAAATATTTTGAAGGTGACCAAAGTACTGAGAAGGATGATGATGAAATTGCTGATGACTTATATGGCTGTGGTGTTCCCTGTCTCAGTTTGCTATATAATCCCCCAATTCTGATTCTCGCGTCCATATTCTACCCACACTTCCATCCTATCATACCGTGCTCCGTAACCTCATCCAAACCAGATCAGAAACCCAGATTATCTTCGGTAACGTTCTTAGGCATCGACTGCAAGTCTGATGCCGCAATACGTCGTATCCTCCTCGCGATCCACGCCATATGTTGGGTATTCACACTCACAACCATCATATCCCGCCCAGCCTATCGTGTATAGCACATCCAACTCCCATCACTCCCATCACGGACACGGAGGCTATGATTTTCCAACGTATGACGCAGGCTATGGTACCCCGCTGAGACGTTATGCCTCTGCTGGACATGGCAGCAGCCCCGTGTACTATAATACATCTCAGTCGCATGGACATGGACATGGCCATCATCGCTCGCGTTCACATTCACATTCACAACCTGCACAAGTCATCTCTATACCTTCACGTTCGCACTCGCATCGTCGTAGAAGTGGAAGCCGATCAAGGCACCACCATAGTTCGTCACACCCGAATGTGAGCTATTCTGGATCATCCCATGGACACGGACATGCAGTGAGTGTTCAATACGATGCTATTCAATGATGATGTCTGACGAACGGAACTTCAGTATTCGGACAGTGGAAGGCGTCACGGATACTCTTCGCATCCTGACTATTACCGCTCACATGGCCAGTCTTTGGGAGACCGCCTACGCCATTTCTTCGGAATGGACTATCGCTCCTCTTCTCATCGTGATTCGGGCCGTCACCACCACTCTAACCACAGTTCCCGCACTGGACCGTGGTTCTTTGGCTCAAAGGATGAGCGCGGCTTTGTGGACAACTATGGCCGAGATGTTGATCATCGAGGAAGACCTATTGAGCGATTCTAAAAGGACTCTTTGACTCAGACTATTCTTGCGGTGTATAACCTCTTGTTGTATTTGTATCCCCTCAGTCACGCACATGATACATACCTACGTTTGATAGATTGTGATTCTCAGTTCCTAAAAATGTATGATCTGGCCATGTTCACTTCTCATCGCTTTTTGGGAAAGTCGCGAATTCCATCAATAGATTTCTCAAGGACTTGCAAGTATTCAAGTTGCTTTTAGCTTATCACCACTAGTCGCATCATTGCCACCACCGTTCCGAATATTGTGAGAAGGACTGACTGTCTTCCTTCGAAAAGACTACTTAGTTCCGAATCCATATCGCTCCCTTATACAACGACCATTATGATGCAAGAAACCCAGTCGCCAGCCACCGTCTCACAATGCTATATATCCCAACTTCCTACAGAGCTTTTGGTGCATATTTTAGAGATTGCCCACACGGAAATAGAGTCTGGCGAGCAGGAGGAAGGCGACGAAACGGATGCGACGAGAGATGTCAATGAACATGTGCAAGACGCTGATAGTCCAGGAATCGGAGCATCCAGCGCTCAACGCCAGTTTATAGAGATGGATGCCTCGCATGTATGCAGATATTGGCGGAACGTTGTTCTCCAATCTCCAGTACTTTGGACAATCTTGCGCATAGACTTACGATCGAAAGACCATTGTCCGGTTCACCATGATCGTCCACCATTCTATCGCGTCCAGGCATACGCTCGTCGTAGCCAATCGCTCCCGCTGGAAATTCATATTCAGCATGATTGGGATGGTCCTTTGTCAATCCGGGACTTCAAGGATCTGCTTGATATTCTCTTCTTGCATATCAACCGTTGGACATTGCTCAGCTTCACTAGTTGTGACTTTGACTTTCGTTGGGAGATTTTCGACCGCCTTTCAGATCCATCCTTAGCCAGCGCCAGCCAATTGAAGAGTTTGCGGATACTAGAACCAAACAATGTCGCTGACGACGATCACGCATCACTTGATTGGGAGGACTCGCCATCTACGCTCGTTGCACCTCAGCTCAACCTCATGGAGTTACACAGTCTTCCTCCTTCCTGGTGGCAACCAATAGCCGCGAGATCTCCTCTTACACTGCTCTCATTGGACTGTACCGTAGGTGACAACATGAGCGTTTCCTTCCTGGTAGTCGCGGACGCGCTTCGATCCTGCCCAGCTCTCGTGCATCTGTCCATACGTGACGTCTGGTATCCTTTCGGGGCCATCTGGCGCGGCGACTCCCCACCGACTCGTGATGCCCTTACTCTACCATCACTCACCACTCTCACCCTGACTGGATTGGGAGTGTCAGCATTTGATGTATCGTGGTTCTTACATCAACTCTTCGCTCCCAATCTGACGAAATTGGTCCTGAGGCGGGCATATTTCACCTTCCCATTTACCACATCGAAAACGGCGATGAATCTCATACATGGATTAAAGGAACTTCATTTGCTCCGACCTGGAAGTTTCCCTATACATCCAACCTACCTGATATATCAGCTCAAGCAACTTGTTACACTTCACATCGACGCAGACAAAGCGACTCCTTCCTGGCTCAAATATTTACACCCTCTCTACAGTGAAGAAGACACAGGGGATTTAGATCAAACGCAAGTTTTTGCAACGCCGCTTCCATCCCTCCGTACACTGGAAGTTACTGCAAAGCTGCTGCCAGACCCTGCTGCTGCGCTTGTTGAAGTCCAGGCCCTTCGTAATGCAGCTGGGTATCCACTACGGCTGGTCATCCATGACACGGAAGAATGGTGGTAAACTCTGGTTAGTCGGTTCGGAAGTATGTGTTAGAACACTGAACAGCTTCGATGCATCTTATCACGCTGAGGAAAACCCTTGGATTTTGACGAGGTAATGTTTCGGGCGAATAGACCAAGATCTTGAAATCTAACAGAGAATACACAAGTCGAACATTATTATAAATATCGCCTGTCTTCCTTCTGAAGGATTGGTTTACAAGGGACTAACGTAAGTAGCGTACAGCGGGAATACGATAGTCAAACTTATTATGTATATGACCGAGTTTATTACAATCTCTGGGGGCGCCAATGATCCTTAATACTGTTGGCTACGTCTGTTTCTGCCTGTGGCAAATTGTTCGACAGGGCGGATTCGTATCCGTCTGGTCGAAGGTCAGGGAGGCCCAAAAGTAACGAACGTCCTTGAAGAAACTGATGGGGCTGCAACCACGATTCTTCGTCAGGTATGACTGATTCTGGTTCCAAAGAGGACCAGCGGTGAACAGTGGCATCCTCCGGAAAAACGCTTTGATTCTCGACCTCGAAAGTATCATACACTCCATCACCAAATTCAGCCGAATGGAGGTTGGCTTCTGGTGATCCCTTGGAAAGTATCCAACCTGAGGAACTACGTTCTTCATCTGCCAGATCGGGGCAATAATTGTCGTAATTTTGCGGACGTGAACCATCGAAAGATGCTTCAGAGAATGCATAATCAGATTCGTATTGCTGAAAGATAATCTCATCCGCTGCGGGGCAAAGATGGTCATAATCATGAACGAATCCATGTTGACTATCCCAATGTTCACTGATATCAGCAGTCATTGGTCTATGAGATCCACTTTCCGAAGGCGTCACGAAAACTTGCGGTGCAGGGAGGAGATAGTCAGACATAGGATTATCAACGAATTCGTAAGATGATATCTCAGGCGGCCTTCCCGCGGGTGTTGTTATCGGATAAAAGGGCAAGTGGGTGACCAATTCTTCTTCCTGTAGATAGTCGGATGTAAAATCGGGAGATAGAGACATAGTTCCTTCACAGCCAAATCGGGCTTCATTCTCGGCCTCTTGACAATGATCGGCAGCAACCATGTCGATGATTGGCGCTGTAGCGGACTTCGGTGGCGTAGAACGATAGACTGGTTTGCGTTGGCACTTGGACATTTGCTGTCCGTCAAAATATTTAGAAGCAACCATCTGGGGGCAAGGAATAGATATTTGGACTTGTGCGCTATGTTGTCCTACTTGGGAAATTGACTGCCATGGATGAAGCGAAGATTCGTGGTCGTCCTCGTAAGGATCAAATTCAATGGCTTTGAAGGTATGTGGGATGGACACGGAGGTTCCAAGATTCCTCTCTCGAGTCTTCTCGCGGGTATTGTTTGGTGTAATACATCGCATTTGTTCCTCGACGTTATTTGGCGGCAACCAACCAGTGTCCCAAATATCAAGTACGACAGATTGAAGAATCTGACTTGCTTTCCCTTTGGACGGAGAGCTTGAAGAAGGGAGACGGTCGTCGCTCTCAATGTCCCATATTTCGGATGCGGGGGGACCTTTTGATTGTGGCGCTTCCCTATCATTGTCAGCTGGGCAAATTTCTTGTCCAGGTAGTTTCTTCTCTTTGATATTCGGGGATTTGCGCTTGTGATTTATTATGCGGATCTTTTTAGGTGGGAGGATAGAAGCGGACACTGAAGATGACGATGATTTCGACCTTACTCTTTTGGGCGTTCTGTTGAGAAAGGAGAACTCAGAGAATACATTGGGTTTCAGCGCTGCAAAGGATCCATCAGCGATGCAGCATATAATCGCCATGAAAGAGGTTCCTCTCACTAGTTTGTTTTGCACAAGAGGACGTCTTAACTGATGCCTTCCCTTTGTTGAAAACCCCAACGCCAATGGACGGCTGAAGCTTGGCAAAGTTAGCCAAAACAATCAGCAAATACAGACGAACAACAAACTGTTATTCGTCCTTTTCCAACATTTGTGGCTGTAAATCCATGCATCAAAGCTAGAGCAGAAGTTGATCGTTTTTTCCCTTGCTTTTCTCTTGACTTGGAACCCGCCTTTTTAGTGGGCGGTGGTGAAACTGCGGGATTTTCGCTCAGTTGAGGCTTCGTGATCGCCCGTTTGATGCGTTTGCGCTCACGTCGTTCTGTCAAACCTTTGGCCGAATTAAACCCTGATTATGCGTCATGGCTATTGAAGGATCACTCACGAGCAGCGCGGTCCTGTTCTGATAGAGTGGGTGACGCCTGCCTCTTCTTTGACACTTTTGGCTTTGCTGAAACAGGTAACAAGGGTACCGCTGCAGGTGCATTGCCTACCCGGTCGGGCGTGACTACAGACTGAGCGGAACTATGCTTTGGATTTAGAGCCTTTCGGCGTAGTTTACAAGGAGTATCTGAGTGTTCGGAAGTGGTATCTACAATGCCTGAGATTGCGACGCGCGGCTTGAGCATAGGAGTATTGAAACCAAAATCTTCATCAGATATCTTCTCTAAAGGTTTCTTAGGAGTGCCTCTGGTTGACAAAGGTGAACCCTGAAGGTCGTTGCGTGCGTAAGATGATATAAAAACCCGCTGCTTTTCGATATATGATTGAATGAGCTGATCTTTGGACGTCTTGTCCATGATGCAAAGTCTATGCGGAAATCTAGTTATTAGGGACCTGTGCTTGCACTGGCGTTTTCGTTTTCGAATGATGTAGTTCGGATTCAAAACAGAATTCGCACGTGCCCTTGAAAGAACGCGTCCCAGGCTGGACCCTGGCGCGTCTCGGATTTCAAATATTTATTCTTCGTATTTTGCTCTCATTTGACAAACACGACGGCTTTCCATAGGCTTTCCATTCAGAGTTCAAAATAACGGGTAATAATTAACAGGTTGGTCCTTTGTCATTTCAACCTATCACAGGGCACTGAGGAAGGGCGTGTTGCGGTGAATCACTGCTGTAACTTGTGGCCAACTTATAGGACATGAGTAGTAGTCGGAAACGCGTCAATGAAGAAAATGAAGGTGTATCGAAACGATCCAAGATCAACCATGCAACCTCAGAGTCTGAAGATGAAGATCCGCCTATGGCTCTTACTATTGACAACAAAGTAGTTGCCCCAACACCCCACTTTGATACCTTCTGGAAATTTGCAGCAGATAGAAATTCCGCACATATCAACCGGAGGAAGGGTCTGCCGGCGCCGTAAGCTGCAGTTTTTTTCTTGAAGCCCACCTGTCTGTGTTGACCAGAATTAGCTGGACAGATAATGAGGTGCTAAACACCCATCGTTTCTGTAACGTATACCGAGTCCTAGATCGAGCAAGCCAGTACCTCATTCGCGAAGTTATCGAAAAAGGCTCCCAAGAGCCGGTCGAAGTTATCTTCCGCGTTGTGTTGTTTAGCACGTTCACGAAGATCAAAACCTATCAACACCTACTCAAGCGTATTCGGTCACTCACCTGGGCCACCTATACGCGAGATAAGTACGAAGGTGTCCTTCGACCTCTTTATAGCCGCGGAGTCACGCTTTACACGGGCTCCTACATAAAGCCAGCAGCCAACTTAGGGTACTCGGAAAATTTCATGAACCACTTGGTCATTCTCGAAGACTTGATGGAGGAGCTGCCAGAACAACTAGCAAATGCCAAGTTTCTGGTGGACGTCTATAAATGGCTCCTCACCAAACCCAGTATGGGTGAGTTCACAGCCTATCAATTGCTGTTGAACCTATCATATACCAGCGCAATGAACTTTTCCGAGTTTGATTTTGTCGCTGTGGGGCTAGGTGCTCGAGCGGGACTACGCCAATGCTTCGGTGAAAGTTTACCCCGATCTTTGGAAGTGACGGTTATTCGGTGGATGCAGGCAACGCAGTATGATCATTTCGAGCGGCTGGGACTATCATTCGACGGGCTTGGATCAAATCGGGCACCGTTGATGCTGTGCGATATCGAGCATACCCTATGCGAGCTGGACAAATATGTGCGGGTGACGACAGGCGTAAGCCGCGGTCGCCCTTACACCCCGTCAGATGCAGAGCCTCTCGAACCACTTTGCCTCCCCAAAGCCTGGGAAAGTTGCGCTCGAGAGAAATGTCGAATCAAAACTAAGAAAGAGGCTAACTGGAGCACGGACTTGGTCGAGAAATACGATGTTGAATCTATAATCGCCCACAAGGTGGTGAAAGGACAAACGCAATTGCGAGTTCGTTGGCGGGGCTATACCGAGGAGGACAATACTTGGGAACCCGAGTCTGTCCTCGTACAAGACGCACCACTTGCAGTGGAGAGCTATTGGGCGATGGTCAATAGGTGCGTTTGGTTGTTTTTGGCGAGTATGTATACCCTGTTGATGATATTCCAGCAACTCTGCGTCGTCCAGAAACATATAAGCGTTATCCTATTCTACTTACCCCTTATGTTGCTATCGTCGATATTTGCTTTCGAAATGTTTTGCTAGTCTGCTATCGTTGGTGAGTGAAAATGTGGGCTGGGAGTCGGCGTTTCATCTCTGATACCATCATACATTTACATAATGCTTCTCACAAACGTTAACTTTACCCATACATATATCAACTTCTGTTACAAGAATTCATTTCGTCTCTGTGAGAGAATCTCAATCGTTGTAACAGTTGAGCGCCTTTAGAAGGACGTGATACTTTCTCAGCATGTGCACTTGACTAATCCTTCCGTTGATGCAGCAGACCAGGTAAGTTGATACTGGCCCGAGAACATGCTTTGTCGCAGATTAGTAGATTCTACCGATGATCATCCTCCGATTGTTCTATAAACAGATATTTTATCAGGCTGAAGATGTTTCCCGCTTCCATAGCCTGGTGTTATACCATCAAAAATGGCAAATGCCATAACTAGCCGCCATGCGTTACGCAGTGTACACAAAGAACAGATTCCTACAGGAACATGTGCATCAGGGATAGCTTTCCTACGGATCCGATCGAACTTACTGTTTGTCCGTGAGATCAGCAAATGCATGGCGTTCTCTCTCGCGTTGGACATCAGCATCCGACCATCCCTTCCGTGCTTGTTCTTGGAGGAGTGTTGCTTGCCTTGCTTTGTTGAGGCGGACATTAATCCATCGAAGTAAAAAGGAGACAAGGAGCTGGGCAGTCATAAGTACCATGATTGCGATTTTTCCTGGGATGTACGCTGGTGCATCCTTTGGCTGGAAGATCTCTGTCCCAATGATATTTCCGATACTGAACGTCGCCATAGTCATAGCGTTGATTGTAACCTGCCAGCGGCTGTTTGAATAATAATTCCTTTTGAGTGCGATCAATAGCATACCTTCTTGGTATGTCCGCTTGTATTGCTGGCATTATAACTGTAAATGGTTGACAAGGCACTACCAAATGTACCTATCAAATAGGTCGCTGCATCGCATAATACCTGTCAGCCTATGTTTGAATAAAAACCGAACGTATTTACTCACCGAATAAGAGGACACCTTGCTGGTTACTCCCGTTGAGACCGATTAGGATTGCTGTTGAATGAAGATGAGCTCACTCCAGTTCTATTGCGAGAAAACATGGTACGAACCAGTGCCAATAATTGCAGGAACCAATGCAAACACGATTGGAATCATACGTTCCCTCTATAAAAGTTGATAAACAACGGATCAAAGAAGGAAAGGAAACAGCCACCTTTCGATCGGAGTACCACCCACAAAATATGACCATCGCAGAACCGACGACGCCGCCAGGGGCAGAGAGAATAAGCGTCTGCTTAGAGCTATTGCCATCGAACATGTTCAATCCCTGTTAATGATATAACATCGTGCCACATACGTATAACCGAAACTCTTCACGATTATATTGCTATCTGAGAAGTCATGAGTAAAAGAGATAGCGAGGTATGACAATATGGTATTTCTTACAATTACTTAGAGCACCATTTGGGATACTCGCTGTAAATAATTAGAATCTTCTGAATATATCTGTGATAACAACGACTTACTGAGTATCGTCGACAGGACCACTAGCCAAGTCCGGATATCAGTGAGGGCCTCATATATTTGCTCTTTCTTGAACTTCTTGTTTGCAGTTCCGCCTTGATCGTTTCGAACGCGCTCGAGGGCAGCGATTCGCTCCTCTTTTGTAAGTATGCTCGCATGAACAGGAGAGTCCGGTAGCCATATTAGGACCACTACTCCAACCATGATTGCTAGGCCGCCCAATAGGACATAAATAATCTTGTAAGGTGGTAATGCATTGCCTTCGTAGAAAGAGACCCCCTGGATGAAATCGATTGGGAAGCGAAGGTGATGAGCAATGAATTACATACGTATGCAACGAATCCTCCGAAAACTTGTGTCAGCCCGTTCTGTTTTAGCATTCATTTAATTATATCTCGCTTGGGTGGCATGCCAGATGCATACCATAATATAAAACCATGATATCCGAGTAGACTAGTCCATAGTTAGAGGTATGATTCTGGTGAAGTGTTGTACCACGCACTTGTTCGTCTTTCTTATAGAACATAGATATTATCAAGATCAAACAAGGCGCGACGCAGGATTCGCACATGCCTGTACCAGAACTTTAGAATCGCAATGTAAGCATTGTACGAGTTACGCACCCAGGAGGAACCGAAGCGCAAAGAAGGCGCCGAAATTGTTGGTGGCTGCATGCAGCATTAGCAGAGCACCCCAAGCTACAATATTTCCACCTGTGCAACGGATTAATCCTGCTCGGAAGGGAATGCATTATGGTGCTTGCCAAGGTATTTGGCCAATCTCAGTTTCTGAGATATGTATACGGTCGGAAACTCCCATAATAGGTATCCTAAGGATCTACGTTAGTATAGGTAGAAAATCCCCGGAAGACTTGTTTTGACCGACCCAAGTAGAAAGCCATGGAAACGAGATTGTATTGCTAAGTAATTCATATCAGTAATAACTTTGAATGAACGGTCCATGTTTCTAACCTGCCCAACGATAGGGAAACCCATGATACTAAAATGCGATTTAGGCAATCTGCAACGCATTCAAAGGCGTATTCACCTTGCATAGTTGAGGGAAGTTTTGTCACTGTAATGTGATTGTAAACACTATATCGATGTAATGAAAATGGCGAAGCACAAACGCACAGATATTGACTGAAATAGACAGCTGCAGATATTGTCGGAATGACAAGATCCTGAAATTCGAATCATGCCCATTAATCTTTGCCGCCGAGATAGGTGAACGTAAGTACCAATTTTCGCCTCAATTTGCGATTGTATTCCTCGCTAAAATGCTCTTTCGCTTGTGTACCTACAAGCTCCAGAGCTTCGTCGCCATCTGAAGTATCAAATGAGTCAAGGCCAATTTTATCGTCATAACCTTCTTGAGACTGGGAGTTCTTTTCCGCGTCGTCGGACGTTTTCCGCGCATGCATCAACTCAGAAGACATCATCACTTTGAATGAGGAGCAGTCAGCCGAGCGAAGGGATGTGATCCTTCAGTTCTTATCCTTTGGACCACACTCCCACAGGCCACTGCACCCGCATGAAAGCGGATAACATTGTGCCTGCACGATAACGATGAGTAAAGTGGATAGTCAGTGGTTAAGTGTCCGGGCGATAGATAAGGAGGCAAACAGTTTAAGCCGGCAGATGGTAACGTGACCTGGCTTGGCGTTGATGCTCCAGAGGATGTGAAGAAATCCGGAATCATTTTCTCAGTGCAAAACTTGGTCACCGGATGTAATCAAACATGCCCGATTCGTGAAGAAAATGATTTCCATTAAGATTGTACCCATGTCAAGTATATCATAATTCCATGGGCTAGAGACGCCCAGGCACACACTGTCATAACTTCTGGATAACAAGAGCAGAAGCCGCTCCTCCCTGTGTGCATACTTCAGCCTAGATATCATTGTTGTTGTCGCTTTGAAACGCACCCCATTGCAGATACCGGCAGCTCCGTACTCTCCGGATTTCAAACCATGCACAAGTGATACCACGATACGCGATCCAGAGTTTCCAATAGCATGACCGAGGGCAACAGCGCCACTGGATATGATCTGAGAGCACTGACGAGGGTTTTCATACGATGCACTCACCCATCGATGTTGATCTTGGCGGGGTCAATTTGCAAAACTTGCTCTGCAATACGGACAACAACGGAGAAAGCCTCATTGATCTCGAAACGTGCGATGTCATTGACGGTCAAATTGGCCTTCTTCAATGCCTGTGGCAAGGCAACAGTGGGTGCCATGGGGAAGTCGATAGGCTCGACACCAGCATCGGCGTAAGCTATAATCAAGGTCTTTTCAGCTTAAAAATGGCAACGAAGAGCACCGGACCCGTACAGATGACTTTTGCGAGAGGAGTCAAGCCGAGTTCCTTTGCCTTTTCAGCAGACATCAAAATCAATGCTGAAGCACCATCGTTGAGATTCGAAGAGTTAGCAGCAGTTATGCAACCTCCAGCTTTGAAGGCAGATTTGAGAGAGGGAACTTTATCGAATATAACCTTCTTGTATTCCTCGTCTTCCTTCACAATAGTGTCGCCCTTCTTGCCTTTCACCGTCACGGGGGCGATCTCGCTGTTGAATACACCTTCTTTCCATGCTCGGTCAGCACGTTTATATGATTCTATGGCGTGGGCATCCAATGATTCGCGAGTGATACCGTATTTTTCAGCAGCGACTTCGCCACAGTTGCCCATCGCGAAGTTGTTGTAAACGTCCCAAAGGCCATCGATTTCCACAGAGTCCCTGGTCTCAAACTTTCCAAACAAAGGATTTTGGCGAGGAAGAAGGAAACTGGTTGTGAGGGTGAGACAAGGACTGAGCCGATACAGGAAATTAAAACACGTACGGAGCATTGCTCATGCTTTCCATACCACCAGCAACCACGACGCTTTTGTAGCCAGATTCTATGCTCTGTGCGGCGAGCATGATAGACTTCAAACCGCTAGCACACACTTTATTTATCGTGGTTGCATCTGATGATGACTTCATGCCAGCAGCAAGAGCTACTTGTCGGGCTGGTGATTGGCCGACACCAGCCTGAACAACATTTCCGAAGTAGATCTCTTCGACGACAGCAGGATCGACCTTTGATTGCTCAAATGCGTGCTTCAAAGCAACGGCACCAAGCTGGGGTGCAGTGAACCCTTTCAGAGCGCCATACAAGGAGCCGACTGGCGTCCGAGAGGCAGCAACAATAACAGCTTCATGAGACGACTGAGTATGATCAGATTTAATACATCAATGTTTTATCAGCAAGATCGGGCACATCTGCGTACCATTGCGCGGATGAAAGATGAGATGATAGGACGAGATGAAGGACGAGAAGCAGATGCAAGACGCGTTGTAAACATGATGGACAGCCGGCTTTAATAGGTGAAACAGGCAATATCGGGTCACTCCGAGACACAATAACTCGAGAAATGGTGCAACAAGGTGAATAAAACTGATCGTACGACGTCGTAAAACAATGTCCGAATGAACAGCCAATTATTCAAGAGCTTTGTGGTTGGTAAAGGACTTTAAGGAGCAAGGGAATTGATCTGCCACAAGATCCGCCGCGTACATCTTTGTCATGTGAATTGTTGGTCTTCAAATACTGAGGTTGTACTTATACTTCCGCCACTGACACCGAACACACGCCCAAAAATATGGCAAGAACTATGATGAATGACAGAATGCTAAAATATGTTAGAGTCAACAGCGTAGATCAACAACAGATGCTAGGACCAGAAACCAGGCCTCTATCCATCCGCCAAAAAGCTCGGTGTCTTTTGCTCCATCGTCCTGCAGAATCTCTGCGACTGCCGTGGCTGTTTCGCATGGATGGAGATACCAGCATGGTGTACCAAGAGTGGGATGTTCGCCATGGGACAAAAGAGGGAAATTTGAGGACGGGGTGCTGACAGAAAATGCGTTCACTTCAGTTCCGTAAAAGGTAGACGGCCGAAATAATGATGTTTGAAGGACCTCTGATAGACTCAAGGGGGTGCCGCCTGAAGATGAACTCAGCGACAGCATAGATACTAGTGGGTATAACACACTGGCGTCGTTGACCGTAAAGTAAAACGTAGGTACTTGGAATGTCGCTGAATGCACCACAAAATGGCTGCATACCACTGAAGCCGGAGGCGACCAGGCAACTTCGTTATCGGTACACTGCAGAGACGGCTCCTCGAGCATAGAAAGCGATAGGATCTCCGGAGGATTCGCCTCAGGACATGTAGTCAACGTAGTTTGTCTTTGCATGTACCCGAATGATGGTTCAGACTAGATGGCATCAGGTTGGGATGAGTCACTTCGAAAAACATCACCAAAGCGCACTGGATGTTCACGCCAGGACCATCCGGTGAAGCCATTCGATGCAAACACACTGTCAGAAGGAGCATGGCGATATTTTTCAATGAAATCTTTGCATATGTTGTCGAATTGGGATCGAGACAAGGTCATGGTCATAGATTGTGTGGCGTGGGAGATCTAATGTAGCAGCACCAAATTAAAGTTTAAGCCACATCTATCTGACAGGCGACAACAGCACCAAACTCGAGGCCATCGTATCACACCAAAACTCTACAGCCCGTCCAAGTGCCGGCTCACACTACCGCGGTCTTCTCCCCACCGCCAACGTACCTTTGATTCACTATGGCTGTAGGAAAAGTGCGTGTGCCAGAAATATATCCCATATCTGCCGAACTAAATGGTTCATCGCTTTAGAATAAACGTCTCTCTAAGGGCAAGAAGGGTATCAAGAAGAAGGTCGTAGACCCCTTCTCGCGAAAGGGTGAGGAGCCATTTATCCATCAAAATCTGGATATGCATTGATCCAGGGCACACTTAGAATGGTACGACATCAAGGCTCCATCTACCTTCGAAGTTCGTAATGTTGGCAAGACCCTCGTTAACCGGTCGCAAGGCTTGAGTATGTAGCTCGATCTGTGATTTTGAGGCGATTATTGATGCCTTTTCAGAAAATGCCAGTGACTCCCTGAAGGGCCGTATCGTCGAAGTTTCGCTCGCAGATCTGAACAAGGATGAGGAGCAGTCATTCCGCAAGATCAAGCTACGGATTGATGAGGTGCAGGGGAAGAACTGCTTGACGAACTTCCACGGCATGGACTTCACATCTGATAAGCTACGGTCTCTTGTCCGGAAGTGGCAAACCCTCATCGAAGCACACGTCGATGTCAAGACGACTGATGGCTACCTTATCCGTCTTTTCGCTATTGGCTTCACTAAGCGCAGACCAAACCAGGTCCGCAAAACCACATACGCTCAGACCGCACAGATTCGGGAGATCAGGAAAAAGATGTTCGAGATCATGACCCGAGAAGCCACGAGCTGTGATTTGAAGGAGTTGGTGCAGAAGTTTGTGCCCGAGGCTATTGGTCGTGAGATCGAGAAACACACCCGCAACATTTACCCCCTACAAAACGTGTATGTCCGCAAGGCGAAGATATTGAAAGCACCCAAATTCGATGTATCGAAACTGCTTGAGCTCCACGGCGAGTCAACAGACGTGAGTAAATATGCTATCATAATTATATGTTGTCTCTGACAGCAGCCTACGCGTTTTTAGGAGACTGGTACGCGGGTAGCAAAGGAGTTCAAGGAGCCTGAGATTCTTGAATCTGTCTAAAAAGATTCTTCACCCTGTTGTCTACCTTTGTACCGCCTATGACTCCATTCTACTTATGCTGCAAAGGTCTGTCAATCTATGAGCTATCATGATACATGAAACCATGAACATTTCGAGTCCTGCTGTGAAATCCCAAGTCAATACGATTGAAGCTGGACTGCGGGGGCCCGAGAACCAGCGCCATAAGTGTTAATATACGCCCAATTTGTAGCCATAACGTAGATCGGGACTGAGAACATAAATTTGAAGCGCGCATAGACTTACGCGCTTCGCTTACATATTTAAATAGCACCCCCAAGTCTTTCCTTCACATTCAGGTTCGAAAATCCCATTCCGCTCGCTGTCCATATCTGTATTCTTAACTTATGGCGGACGTCGAGTATCTCCAAAGCATTATCACGAGTCACCAGGATTTCCCTAAGAAGGTCTGTTTCCACATCACTGTCTCAAATGTACAGCAGTTTTGATTTCGTCGCAGGGAATAAACTTCCTGGATATCTTTCCGCTCCTGCGTAATCCCGTCGCGTTTGAGACGCTCATCACCCATTTGGTCTATCACCTTACCACGAAAACAATTCCGAAGTCGCTGACCAAAAAAATTGATGTCGTGGTTGGACTTGACGCCCGAGGCTTCTTACTCGGGCCTATTATTGCTCTGAGACTTGGTGCTGCCTTTGTGCCTGTTCGCAAGCAAGGAAAACTTCCCGGACAATGTGTCCGCGCAACCTATGAGAAGGAATATGGCTCGGTCGGTACTTGTGGAACGTTATACTCTGACCCAGCTAAATCACACCATATGCACTTAGGACTCATTCGAGATGCAAGCGGATGCTATCCAGCCAGGGCAGTCGGTAGTCATCGTTGACGATTTAATCGCCACAGGTTGGTGGTTCTTTGATTGTAAAGCTGACCCTACAACTAATGTTGGACCTAAGGCGGCTCAGCCAAGGCCGCTGGTGAACTTGTCGCAAAGCAGGGCGGCGTAACCCTCGAATACTTGTTCATCATTGAGCTGATTTTCCTCAAGGGATATGAAAAGTTGGATGCTCCAGCATACTCCATTATTCAATCATTAGATTGATGTATACCCGAGTGGTCTCACTCTATTATATATATGTATAGATCGCCGTATACTGCAGATGAATAGATGGATTGTACCTCTTGCCACTCTTTTGTTGATCCAGCATTCTGCTATATCCTCCTCCTAGATAACATGCGCATCGTGATTATCTTCCTAGGGATGATACAGTATTAGGGCCCATGATTTACAGCGAATGATAGTTGGGTATGTTATATCAATAGTCTAGTATTGAGTACTGGGTGTCCATTCATCAACAACACACGCGAGCTATCCACCGGAGGTATCTCTGATTGCGTGTCGGTTTGTGCCAACCACCCATCAGAAAGGATGGTGACCATGACATAGCTATCGGCATGTCCGGTGCTGCTATTCATGATAGCAGCGACAGACTCTCCTTCGGAACGCGTCAATACGACCATTGCAATATCACCAATATCCCCTGCAGCAGCAATCTCCTCCGAGCTTGCTGTTGGATTGAGTGGTGAGTCGTCATCGTTGATGACGACGACTCCAGATGCTCCAGCAGCTCGTGCATGGACCAATTTTTCCAAAAACGAACATTCTCCTCGGGAGGTAAGAATAGCATCGCCAGCAAAGTCCGTTTGGTATGGTTTACAACCCAACGGATTGGCGTTGTCTTGTCGGACACGAATTCCTTGGGTAAATCGCATATATGTGTTGTTGGAAGAAGGGTCTGCTCCAAAACGAGCGGGATATGCAGTCACATATATTTCCGGAGTTATGTCAAGGATTCCTTGTTGCACTTGGAGCTGAGGGTTTCCAGTTTCAACAGAAAAACGGAACTGCACATCCGGCGGGTTACTTAAATTGTCGTCGGAACTCACGTCCCCCGTGGGATTTAAGAGCGCACGATCATCCACGTAGACAATTTGACCGCTTCGTACAGCATAAGGGCCCACTGTAAGGTTTCATGGTTAAGCACTAACTACTAACACCGTCAATTTGAAGTACTGACGTTTTGTGATATCGTAACCTTTACTGTCCAGGCGGCTCACTATGTGAGCCCGAATTCCGGAAATATTGTGCAAGATAAATCCTTCAGGGATGAGTTCGAGCTTCTGTACGCTGGGTTTTGGGTCTTCAACGACCGGTTGTCCAGGTTGTGCTGTTAAAAGGAAATCGTACGACTAGAATATGGAATGGCGTTAGTTAGAAGGAATTTGAATACCAAGTCTGCAGCTTTACGTATAAGTCAACCCGCGGAATTGCGCACCATCCATACGAAGACCACTGCAGTTCATCTAATGGCTGTGGACGCAGGCCAATGAGATATCTTGCATAATCCACATCCTCGCGGGAACCCACGCCTTGAATCAAACCGTCCCATGGGTAATCAAAATGGAATGTGCGCGTAGACTCGTAAGCTGGACACTGGTGGTTTTCCAAGCGGCGCATCTTACGCCGTGCGGAGGACATGGGTTTGAGAGTATCATTTGGAAGGGTTAGAATGTGGCCTTCAGTAGTGAAGACGTAGTTGGAGTCATCTCTGTGCAAAGGATTATCTTCGTCGAATAGCAAAAACAAATACTTTCATGAAATGAGTACCACGCGTAGAATATTTATCTTGAAAACAAACCTTGAGTGTCTCTGAGAGGGCAAAGGATTCCATTCTATCATCCCTGGCATTGGTCCGTAGATCCTTGATGCCCGTGAGGCCACAGTCAACTTTGGCCCTGACGGTCAGATCCTTCAGAATACGCTCGCCGATATCAAGGTAATACGGATCCCGGGTGGCCTTGACAAAATCAGCGGGGGATAAGACATCTCTTGAGAGGACATACTCGATACAGATACCATGTTGATTCGACGAATTCGGGGCGTAAGGGATATTGGAACGACGTAGCTTGCATGTAATTCACATCCCAGACTTCAGGCAAACCGGAATGACGTCGCCAAAGATTCCAATCTACAATAATGTTAGCATCCGGAAAAAACTACCTATGATATTACGAACAAGTCATGTGAGATTTAATAGCATTTTGGACATCACCACCCAATACTTGAAGGCCGGGCCAAAAAGCAGAGAGAGAATCGAGTGTATTATATGCCTGGTCACCTGTATGAATATTGACCATGCGATACTGATGAAAGTCATATTCTGGATCACGAAGTTAAGATTTTGTGCAGTCTCACTTACCCAATATCCATCAGCAGAGCGTGAATATCGCATGACGGCTGCGTAAGCATCATGCCAAACGTCGAGAAATTCGACCTCGCCTACAAATGATTCATTGTCCCTCAAAAAGAATGCAAACGGAAGAAATACGAACCACTCATGATATACCATTTGAGTGCGTATTCGTAGAACGAATCAATTCCAGCACCAATACCACTAACTTCTGGTGCTATCCATGCCTATGAAGTTGGTTGAGGACATCTCAGAAAACGCAAAAATGTGACTGACCCCAGTCCAGATATTAATACTATTCCCGACCAAACCGATTTCTGATTTACGATTCCATAGAGCAAAGAATGCTTTGTATGCAGCCTTCTCAAAACGATCGTCTCCAGTTAGACGACTGAGAGTTGCGAATTCCAGAATCAATGATCCTGCGCCTGCGGTGCCTGTTTATAAAGTTTAGAGGGCAAAACCATACAAAAGTATGAAACACAGTGACAAACATGTATCCAACGATTCACCGCGCAAAACTCCGTGGCGAAGATTCAGCTGGTTATAGTAAGTCAACTATGAGTGAGAATGAACATGAAGATATTCACTCTAGCATAAGGGATTCCCGTAGGAGTAGCAAATGCGGGTAAGAGTCGCCTTCCCAGATCATGGGCCATTGTCAGTAATTGATCACGATACCAGGGCAGGTAAAAGGGCTGATCGGGTTTACTTGCAAATATGTGGCCAGAGAGCAAGCCGCCTAACACTCGTATGGTGGTTTCAAAAACTTGAGGTTTTGTATTGACGTCAAATGATACCCAATCTATCACGTTGCGGACAGCGTCTTGAAATCCTGGTGGATCATCCATTACCACCAAAGTATCCAGAACATCAACAAGGGTGAGTGAGAAGTTTCCGGACACGTCGTTCGTGGCAATATTCGCTCTTGGAAGTCGTTAGGCGCTAGGAAGCGAGCCATGTAACAGAAATCACTCACGGATTGAGCCAGTCAGGGCCTCTCCCCGTGCATGTCAATGGAGAGAGCTAAGTAAGTTTGGTCAATTGCGAACCTGGGTATGATGACGGATACAAACTTCATCTAGAGGGAACGCTATGGAGAATCATAGTTCCAGCTTTGGCTGCAAAGACAAATGAGGCAATCATACCATGAGACATGTAGTGGTCGAATCCATGGTAGAATAAACGTTTAGTACTGTCCCTAAGTTGTTGGTTGCGTTAATATTTCTCGTTGAGACTCGAGCAAATCAAAACAAACCGAAACGTCCGTTTCCGTTGCGTTGTCCAAGCAGAGCCTCTCGAATTTATTGGGCTGGCTATATCTCGGGACCAAACAGGACTGTCTAAAGCGACCAGAAGCAATACTACCAATGTCCCGGGCCATATCCCATTCCATTTCATCGTGCACTTTCACCTCTGAACGAGGTTGGAATATCGTTGACGTGGCCAATATGACCTCTCGAGACCTTGGAAACTTTGAAGTATATGACCATTTTGGGCGATCGCGTTGCTCCCACGCGACATCAATTTCCTCTGTCCACAGCCGATCCGAAGATTGCCAGCGTCAGTGTTTTTGACAAAGACCAGAGGTGGTTGTTTTATCCCGCAGTTTCCATACTGAACTATGAGCAGAGTTATCGATGTTTCTGAAAAACTTGGAGAGTATATGTTGAAGGGATGGGTGAGTTGAAAATCTCTTTATACTATGCTAACCCAATATTAATACACTTTTTATCAATACATTGGTAGGTATTAACTGACAACATTTGCCCCAAGACAGAGTGTCGTGGGTGTCCACTAATGCGCTCCCCTCCTGGAAAACCCCCTGTTACATTCTTCTGTGTGGCATGCGAAGGAGATCCAACCCCATCTGAGATATCTGCTGCACAGACAACACAGTCCTCTTCCACAGAATCATCTAATTCGGCTGAATCGCGGCCTTCGACTCCTCCAACAGAGTTATCGAGTACTCTTAGCTCTCCTACTTTTGCTCTTCCAGTGGAAACCGAAGAGATGACCCGACGTCGCGAGCAATCAGATTTAGCTTCCTCAGAGATCGGCAAGCGTCTCCTAAAAGGATGGGCCATGTTGGGCGAAGAATGCCCGAACACCAGATGCTATGGTGTACCTCTTGTCCGCCCTCCAAAAGCGGGTGGCGAGAAAGATCCAAGGAAGGTTGGTCCAATTATTCCGAGAGTAATATCATATATATTCACCATGATACAGGAATGCGTAGTCTGTCGGACAGTATACACTACCGAAAGTGACTCGCAAGGGTGGCAGCGCCTGACACCCATTGCTCCGATCGATTTTGAATCATCCTTACGCCGTGAAAATGCTCCCTCAGCGTCGACGTCGACAACATTGGGGCAAAATGCAACCCCGCGGGACAAAGGAAAGTCTGTTGACCGTGGCGATCACATGCAGGTGCGTCAAAGTCAAGGAAGATCAACATTGATGAGATTCATTTTTCGCTCCAGACACCTCTTCCTTTGGTACCCACTCCATCACAGGTAACATAACGAGGAGCTTATAACGGTATATAATGCATCCTAACCAACTTATTAAGCTCAAAGTAGTTATACCCAACGCGACACAAGCTCCAGATTTGAAAACCCCACAACAGGTCAGTGCTATCCTTGCGATTCAATTTGCCCAGCTCATATCTTTCTTGATGCAAGAGCTCATCAACCGAAATGCTTGACAGTTCAGTTCAGGCTTTGGAGCAAGCCCTGCGGGTACTTTCCCAGAAGCTCACTCTACTGTGCTCCAACCCAGTCACTGTGGAGGCTTCTTCCATTGCATCAGTTGCTGAAGGCATATCAAAAGTTACGCAGGCTCTCAGTCAGGTTAGGCAATTGCAGCGACAAGGACTGTAGGCCTTATGATCAATGTCATAAGTTTGAATTTATATTATTGCATGGTTGGTTATGCTAAACACTTTGAAAGGAGGCACTCTAATACTCCGCGGAATTACGAAGGTGTATGATGTGTCATGTGATAGAGGAATTGGGAATTTCTAATTCTGAACAACATCGCTCTCAAGTGCTCTTTTGTACTACCTGCATGACACTAGTCACCAGAGGCGTATCAACGCCTGACCTAATTCCGCAGCAGCAAGAGTCAGTTGGACTTTCAGGGGCCTCAAATCAGCGTCATGGAAGTCGTCACTAACTTGCACTGATTCCGTCAGCCATCATGCATTATCCGCTATATATCTCGCCGCTTAAGCCTCGTGTTCATGATCGCAAAAGAATTCAGTAATGCCGATGTAGGTCCCAACACACGCATCTAAGAAGCTCGCAGTCAGACGCTCGCAATCAATACCCCTTCCCGCATGGCTGCCTCATGTCGTAGTACCATAAATTCATAAGTTCCGTCTAGTTCACCTCAGTTAAGCACTCATCATGCCCTTCAACATGTTCAAGGCATTTTCTGGGTCATCTCGCCGCCGAAATCACCATCGAACTGATTCAAACCCTCGGGATGAATACATCGATGACTTTTCAAGACAGGATTATCCATCATCGAGACACGAGCCCATGCCAATTCCCATGAGACAGGTTCGTGATATACATTCGTGTCTTTGATTCATCGAATCTTTAACATCTTGGAATCTCCTCAGAGGAGAGAACCTGTATGTGACAACATCCTTTTGCAGGCACTTTAGCAGTGATAATCAATCATTGTCATCCTCAGGTTTTCACTCCTATACCTTCTCGAGCACCCACAGACGAGGATAACTATTATGAAGGCTATGTCAGGGTGGATAGTCCTCAAGCGGTTATGGGCGGCGCTCTTAATGCGCGTCCTTCCAGATTACAAACTCCTGTTCCCTCCGTTGAACGGGATGATGGCGAGAGTAGGCTTTCTGATGCTTTGTCTGATCACCCACCTGTTCCTGGAATGATGGACGATCCTTCAAGGCTGTTGGATCGTGCGCCCACCGATCTTTATGCTCATTCGTCTGCTTATGACCATGAGGGAGATCGGCACCTGCATGAAAGTCCAATAGTCCTGAATGGGTCAGTGAGGAGTGGGTCGGATACAGAAAGCGATCACACAATAGAGCACCTAAGGACCCCATTATCGTCTCAATTCGAGACCAGAGTCAGTACCCATACCATACACTGAACTCGTGAGACCTGATCTTAATATCATGTGCAGGCCTCTTCTCGGCCTCATCCAGCAAATTACATGCCTCCCGTGAAATCACCATCTGCGATCTACGGGGATCAACCTCACGATGTTGGTTACTGTCTAACGTGTTCACTTATTGAGGCCTGAAATGTCTCTCCAGATTTATCCGTATCGTCATCGTGATGACGAATATGAACGTCGACTGCCTGGGGATGTCCAAGGCGAGGCGGGTGGTCGTCCGATTTACTATATCATCCCAGGAGGCGTCAATGTAATCTTTCAAGATGAGAGAGGACGCGAAATCACCAGGTATGAACTCCATCTCAAATGCACACATCACTTTGATTGTCTTGTACCGTAGAGTGGGTGACTTTAATCGACGACAGCCAGCGCGTCCCGCTCCGTTTGTTGTGCAAGATGCTCAAGGGCGAGAAATGTACAGGTGATATAATGTAGCCCATTCTCACGGCGACTGTTAGCTCAACTGGATTTAGATACGATAGTAACCATAGTCGAGAGGGACCCCATCGACACAACGAGCCTCAAATCGTCCGTATAGACGCTTTCCAGAACGATCGACCGAGATACGAAAGGTTGGTCATTTCACCATATCGACAACTACAACCACATATTAATGGTTTGCGCAATTTAGTCGGGATAGGAGTTATTCATCCCACAGCTCCCGCTCAGATCCCCATAGGAGACAAAATGATTATCGCGATCCCAGACATTATGATCGCTCTGACGCTTATATACCTCATGGGTCTGAGCGCTCGAGATCCTCTCATAGATCTTACAGTCACCCGAACATTTCTGTGGACAGACCCAGTCGTCAACATTCACAGTTAGTATCTGTTAACGGAAAGGAGAATTCTTGACTCATGGTATCCACAGGACATTCTCAGACGATCGACGTTCTGGTAGCAGGTCATACGAGGCGCCGCATGTCGAAAGATTAAGCCGCGAACACTCGCAGTACGTGTATATATACCATTGTTTCGCATAGACTCGCTCACGACGACACAAGGTTCTCGGACGACAGACGATCGGGAGGTAACAGATCCTATGACGGATCACGGCACTCAAGCAGGCGTCATTATGAGGAGTTGAGTAACGGTATACGCACTATTCATCTTTGAGTAGACAGAGCAGGACTCTTCTGTATTTATGCTACGGGTTATTTGCATAAACCGAAGGTCTGGTGGAAGTCACATCAATGATAAGTTGTGTTGAATAGCTAGTGCTTCGTATTATCATTATTATTTCCGTCCACGACCACGGTTGGACTGTCCACGGGAACCTCGACCTCGGCCACCTCGAGAAGCGCGACCCGTCACAGAGTTTATCTCCTCTCGGCTGAGCGTTAAAGTCCCACCACTAAATCTACCAATACCCATCCCGAGACCTCTATCCCGTTTTTTACGTCCTGTTTCCGATTTTTCCGAATCGTACAGTTTCTTGAGGCTGGGATGATAGTTCCCCAGATTTTTTGCCTGCAAAGTTATCATCGGATCAATACGCTAATACCCAGAATGATGTAGATTACCTCTTCTATCTGAGCCATGTCTCGTTCTTCCTTCTTGCGTAACAAACCTTCACGCACTCGTTTTGCAGCTTTATTTCGTTCAGTCTCTCGAGTAATTTTCTCGCCCTTGCCTAATCTTGCGCTGCCTGATAACTCCAATACTCGGCCTGCTAATGCCTTTTCCCGCTGTGCATGACTCAAATTTAAATCGGGGTGAAGAGAACCTGATAGTAATTTGGTATGGAGTAGGCGGTGGAGTATGGCATCATTTTGTAGATTTGTCCTAGAGATGTCTCCTGAATTTCAGCTGGAAAAAAACTAAGGAAAATGGTACCTCTCTTCATCCACATCGTCGTCCTTTTTAACTGACGATGAGCCTGCAATCTGAGCAGCGGTCACTTTAGATGCTTTTGAGGACTAGCTTCAGATTGTTAGATAACGCAGCACAGCAGCAGAGGAGTAAGTCACCATGAAAGCTTTCTTTTGGGCTGTGTCCATTATTTTCTTTTCCGCTGATTTTGATTGAGTGTCAGAAAACACAATTACATCGGGCAAACGCGTTGAGGAGCTGGCAGTGAATCCATCGTCCCCTTGGTCGAAACCTGCAATTTGTCAAATGATTAGGCCGCACAATATGTGAAGCTAACGAACTGTTATCAGTCTCATTGTCGGATTCGTACGAAGATTTAGATCCATGCCCGCCAAAACCTAGCCATTCCGATTCTTCCTCATCGGATTCGGCTTCGACAACGTTGGAGGTGGCCAAAGCATGATTTTCATGGGTTTTTCGTTTCTTTGTCGGTGGTGACGGTAGATCAAAAGAGTCCAAGAATTTTTGTCCGTGAGCATGGAGTAATTCCAGCAACCTCTGTTGATCAGTGTCTGCCATAATATTGCCCGAACTGTGAATATCAGATCGAAGTACTTATCGAAGGTTGTGAGCGACTCTGTGAAGCGATTATATGCCGGCGGGAATACCCCAAAAGTAAACTATAATTTGGCATTACACGACTGGCACAACTTGGCACTACCAATCCATGGCTAGAAATCGCAAAGACAAAACAAAGTCACCTCCAAATACCGAAATTTCCGAGGATGAGCAATGGAGACTCATTCAAGAAAGCGGTGTTCTACAAAAAGTTGCTCAATCCGATGGTGCCGCTGTGGAAACGTCACCAGACGATGACGGACGGATACCTCTGGCAGAAGAATTGTTCAGCGCAGCCGTCCTCCTCATTCCATTCTCCTCTTTTCTATTGCTGATGGATATGTAAGAAAACAAAATTATTCTGGAGGGCCTGATAATAATGTGTGTCCACCCAGCCTTATTCACCAGCAATATGCAAAACATCCTACTCCTTGGGAGTTCGCGGAACGTCTAATGAACAGTGTGCCTAGTTCGTGTCACTTCGTTAATAGAGACTTACTACGACTCACACCGTTTCAGTCCTCTCAGTTTTTATATTCTACAGTTAGCTCGCACCACACCCCCTTTCAACCGCGCCACTGACACCCCTTATTACAGCTTCACGCTACAAAGCTGACCGCCGCATGCAAGTAGCGCTGTTTATACTCTCTCTTGGTGTCGGACCCAGAATGATCTGGCTAATCAATCGTGGTTCGTGGTTGGTAAACATGCGTCAGGTTTGTTGTCTCCAATCGCCTATATCGCACTCACACCAATATACTCCATGATATAGTGCCCTCGGTTTGCAACCATCTGGTTGTACACCGTTGTCCAACTCGAACTTATCCCGGCTGTTGTGAGCCTCGCCATGATTGGCGGCTGGGCATGGTGGGCCGATATGAAGCTTTTGACTTGACCTAATTTTCAATGGACTGCGGGAAACGTGTCCGCTTCCCCATAAACCAACGACACCGAACAATATAAATTATTTGTGGACGTACGCTACTAATAACATTATGTGACTTAAGTAAAAGCAGTCATGCTTTCACAAAAAAGGCTCAGGGGCCAGTGAAGCACGAGGTGGAATCCATGTCGAAATCAGAGGTGCGACAGAGGGATGTGATCTCAAGTGGTTAGGGACTTACGTCCCAGGTTTAATCTTTGCTCGATGATACGCCCCAACCAGGATGTGTGTTTGTATCCCGAGGGCACCTTATACGAGCATGGATTTCGGACTGGTATTAATCTCCACAGACACCTGTTCATGACGTGATTCCGTGAGATTTGGCGAGTGATATGCAGGCACAATTACAAGATCCAATTATCCGTCGATGAAATACGAAATAGCTTACAGTTGCCTTATACACCTTCACCTTCGTCTAGCTCGCTGACTAAAAGCTCTACCTTGCTCTGTAATTGGAAACAATCAGCACGACGGGCTAGAGACAAATTTGAAACAACTACACACCCGATATGTCGTGTTTCTTCCATCGAGGACAGCACGAAGGACACGTAATTGCCATTTCAAACGTCGCCCCAGAGTGCGGTGGATAACAGCCTTGTGACTATCCAAACGATCAGCAAACGCTTTGTAGACTCGGTCATCACGTGCAAAATAGTATGACTGGAAGGCAGCACGTTAGACATAAGATGATACGCCATTTCAAAGTGCTTACAGGTATGGGGTCGCCATCAATAGATTCCCTTGCCATTGACCATGCAGCTAACATTAGAAGATCAGCAGTAGCATTTGCCACGCTTGATATCGTCAACATATTGGCAAAGCTTATGTCGAATCAGCACATACTAATCTTCAAGAGCAGCGATGACATCAGCCTTGCTCAACTCCTTCGTGGCAAACTTTCTAACAGCAGCTTCCGCAGTGCTCACCGGTTTTCCACTAGTCCCTGATCGCAAAGCAAGACTGACTGCTGATACTTGGGCCCAAACCCATTTGTCTCCCTCGCTCATGATCAGCGTTTGTAAGAATGAGGCCACAAGGTCACTCTGGGATTTATGGAGGCCATAATCAATGGCAAGTTTGAGGTTAGTGCCTAATGTTGCTGTGAGTTTTGAGATGAATCCCACGGATAGTTCTAGAAACCTACGTAGGGCTTTCAAAATCACTCTTGTTCGAGGCAAAGGTATCTCACTGTCTTCGAGATGATTGACATAACGCGAAAAGGCACCCAACAGCAATATTGCAACATCACGATGTGACTGGCCAATTCTCATCGCATGTAGGAGAGGGGTCGCATCGCCAGTCTTGCGCAACAGAATCTGGAGTTGCAAATAAACAACATAATGCACCAAATATAGATATAACATACTGGAAATGCGCGATCTCGGATTTCCATGAGAAACATGATATCTTTGCGTTCAATTGCACGAAAAACTTCAAACGGCTAAAAGTTGTAAGACATGGATTGCTGCGAACGACGCCATATAACTTGCCTGGGGTTCCTTCCAGCCACTCGATAATTTAGTGTTTTTCAACATTGGAGTTCCTTTGGACGAGGCTTGAGTCGGGGATGGAGCAGATGCTGCAGAAGAAACACTATCTCGTCGAAGGCGTTCTGGGATCTGCTCAGACTCGAGAGAAGGACTGAGTGGGGGCGATGGGCTGCGCCGCAATTGCTTTAGTATGGCTTTCGGTGCATAATCATCTGCTTCCCGCTGCAAAAACCCTTAAGAAAGGTTGGTGCTGATGCGATTCATGCAATAGTCAGACAGACCAGTAGTTGGCAGGCGAACTGGTAAGCATGGATCTGAATAGACCCTTGTTCTTGGCGTAGCAGTTGGAATAATTATATCAGAGTTGATATGCTCTGCAATTGAAAGAATTATGGAGGCATTGTTCAACATTACTGGTGAGCAAAGGAATCTGAGCGTCATGTGCACGGTCACAGCAGACTCTGACTTACCCCCGATTTTAAATCACGTGATCAATTGCATTGCCTCAGACAGATTTTGTCCGAATGGCTCTATTTCATCCTCCAAAATATTTATTGGAGAAAGTATACCACAGCTCTTTACTGGTATCGGAAGTCTATCTTGTGTTCCCTATGTTGAAACTATGGAAGCAAACTCAAGATACGAGCAGCGCAGAAAGTTCCAGGTCTCGGGCTGGGCAAGTTGAGAATAATAATCTAAATGATACTCATGCTCTTGATGCAGTCGCAAAGCGGCCAAGAGAAAGCGACGGGGAACTTCTAGTTGACGCGCCAGGTGGTAAAAGAAGAAGAAGAAAGACTCATATAGAGTGGACACCGAGCGACGATCCTCAGCTTGTCATCACTCAAGGCGAGAACATACCACAACGAAGTTCCAATCGTTCAGTATCCTGTGAGATCGAGAAAGACACCTTCAATTACCCGGCCAATGAGAATGGTACGTATATGAACGACCTCTTCATGCAATTATCTAATTTCCTGCCAGCAATTTCTATCATCACCGCTGACGAAGGTACATCTCGGTCAACGGTTTTGCAATGCTCACCATTTCCACTGCTTTAGATTCTACCGCGCTCATTGCAAGCTATCTGAATGGTGCAAAGAACAAGATGCGATTTTCTACTGATCATAAAGTCAATGTGTTAGTTACAAGGTCAGTTTTAGATCACCGGGATGGATGGCGTTGTCCCTGACGTACAAGACCAGTCATATAAACTCCCAACAACTCGCATCACAGTTGTCAGCGTATCATCTAACCTCCGCGATTTGTCGTGCTGCGGTTGATATTCATCAATGGTCGGAGCTTTCGAATCAAAAAGATGTGGTGCTCGTCCCAGGCGATGTAGGTGCCTTTTTGATATTCGATGAAAGACTCTTAAATTCAAGTTGCATTGCATCAGATTCTTCTAGAGCTGTTTACTCAGCGCATTATTATTATGAAAGAGTTCCACGCGCTCATAATAAACAATGCAGATGCAGTTTCGGAACAGGCTTCGGATCCTATCGCAAATCTCATGAGGCGGTTTTACCATGTTGTCAGTCCGTTCTCCAGGCCGACCATATTTGCGATAGCCACTGCCCCCACGAACATCCAAGGTTTAGAACGGATCCTGTGCGCCAGTACTATCAAGAACTCTAACATACCTTTACTTCTCGCCGAAGGTCCAAGAGAGGTCGTAATCTCTTACGAGCCATTCGTTATGACCGCCGACACTAAGTTGATGGAAAAAATTCGTGAGCTTGCTCAGGGCACCACAAATTATAGTCGTGAGTTCAAAATTGCTCGAAATCTGCTGGCAGAGGTAGGACCTTGCGCTAGCGACCTCTCGTTGCGTCGAGCTCTCCAAACTACACCAATGCCTGACGATGCGGGCACGGATGGCTCGGTTACGATACAGAGAAGTGTGCAAAGATTTATAGAGGAATGGGCCTTTGCGATCCCTAATGCAGATATTACATCGAAGGGATTCAACGTTACCCCGAAGTTTGCACAACTACTACAAATTCTTAAATCTTGCAAAGCTTACGGGGAAGATTTTCGCGGAATTATTTTTGGTGAGCATAAAATTCTTCGATGGACGAAATTGTCTTAGAATATCAAGTCCACCACAGAGAGCTTGCCCTGTCCATGGTAGAACTTCTACATTCGTTGGTCGATGAGCTTGAATTTATACACCCATTTGCCATCTCGGACGATAGTTTGGTCTGTGATCGGGCCCAGCAGGTAAGAGCATCTTTTTCTTCTTGTATGTCTGTGATATATATAGGCTCTTTTCTTCAAGTTGGATGCCTACCAGAAGTTTTCGGATGGAAAGTACAACCTTCTTATCATCACAAAATCTTTAGAAGATTTAGATATCCCCAAAGCTTTAGTTGCTATTCGGTATGTCGCTGTCATGTACGCACCCATATAATCTTCACGATATCTTTTAGTTACAATCTTTTTGAGAGTCAAATATCAGTCATATATGCTCGGGCGCACACCCAAGGTCGTTCGAGCCATCTCATACATTTAGTGGAGAAGGGAAACGACTTCCATAGGCGTATATTATCTGAATATACTGGAGCAACTCAAGGTGATTTCTGGGTAGAAACCATTTCACGTCACGGAGAGCATCCGCCGCCGCCCTTCCCTCTAAAGGAGAATGCCACGACCTATCATTTGGATGAGAAAGATGCTTCACAAATTCTCTTGGACCCCACGACCAGTGGGTGGATTCGCCCTGCAGATGCTCTCACTATAGTATACCGCCTAGCTGGACAACTACAATCTGTCCTAGAACGGCCCTCTTCCCAACCTCTGTTACATACGATCGAGCAACAAGACCAAGCTTTTGTGTGTACAGTCATGCTTCCACCAGGTTTGCCCGTACAGCAAGTTGTCGGACCGGCTTGTTTGACGCCTCATTACGCTCGGCGAATGGCCTGTTTTCAAATTTGCATTCAGATTTTCGAATGCGGAGCACTTGATAGCCGACTTTTCCTGTTGCCACAAAGCGACGATAATTCACCACACAATACCCAAGATAAACCTTCCCAGCCAGGGAAAACCACCGGGAGTCGTTGTTATATTCATAAAAAACCTGACTTTTGGATCAACTCTTTGAGTGTCACCACCCGTTCTTTGTATCCATTGCTCTTGACTGTCAAAAATCCCGAAGGTCTCTCGGAACCCTACGCCTCAATCTTATTCCTCACTCGTCAGCCTCTGCCGAGATTACCTGAGTTCAAACTCTTTCTCGAAGGCCTTCCGTTCAGTGTACAACTCAGACAAGGTGGTCGATTTGATTTGGAACCGGATCGCTTGGAGCAACTTCACCGATATACGTTGAGGTTGTGCCGCGGAGTCGCCAATAAATCATTCACCTGTTCGGTGGAAAAGATGCCCTATTTTCTTGCACCTTTGAATCCATCGTATCCGGGATCCCCTCAATGTGAGAATATCGCGAATTTCCAGGCTGCGATTGCTTGGGACACGGTGATCCTTGGAGGGGAAAAGTGGGCAGTACCATTGAAGCAGGATGATTCTCTGAGTACCGCCGACGTCGAAGATGTTGTCGTTCAAGACAGATGGGTCGAGTTCACCAGGCGATTTTTCATTATTCGGCTTAGAGATGACCTGAATCCAATGAGTAAACCCGCCGACAGTCCTGTACGACAATTACCTTCCTTCTTGGCTTGTTTCGACGCTTATTATTTTTCTCTACAGAGAGAGTCAGGCTTTGCCAATTTAGTGGAATATTGTAAAGCCCGACGGAAAGGATTTGAAGGCTTGCAAGACTATAAACAACCTCTCATCGAAGTTTCGAAAGTTGCTAGCACGTCCAACTACCTCAATCCCGTCTTCAAGCTCATGCCTGAGTCCGCAAAGGCAGGTGCTAGATGTACGCCTGTTTATTTCCTTTGTGATTATATAAATCTCATCAGAATCCAACAAAACAGATCTCATTCCAGAATTGTGTGCCAAGTTTACGGTACCTGGAAGGTATATATCTGCTATCTTTTATTGGACTGGTCCTCATTGCGCTTGTGATAGCACATTGCGTACCGCCTTGCTCCTACCATCAGTCACACGAAGAATCGACGACTTCTTGGTTGTTAAAGAGTTGAACGCCAAGTTTTTCAACCATGCTATTTCAGAAGAGCTTTTGCTTGCTGCCATATCTGCACCATCTGCTGGATTTGAATGTGATTATGAGCGCCTCGAACTTCTGGGTAGGCATTTCTCCACCTTTCGTCTTTTGAAGATTCTGAAATTGTCAATATTTGCAGGAGATGCATTTTTGAAGTATCTATCATCGCTCTACTTGTTTGTAACAAATCCTGCTCAGCATGAAGGAGCTCTGCATACCGCTCGACAAAGCATCATCAGCAATAAGGTACTATTTCAATGCGCTGATCAAGTCAGGTTGCCCCAGTATATACAGGGGAAACCATTTCCGCACAAAATGTGGCAGCCTCCAAACTTCACTGTTGATCGTAAAGCACAAGGCGACGACGGCCAAAGCGAGGGTACCTTACAAGGATCCGAAATCCAGAATGATGGTGCAGAAAACCCAGTTGCAGCGGAGGACATGGGAAAGCCTTCCAAGCCGGCAAAGACGAAAAAATATCGCGATGATCAGGTAGCCCAATGGTTGGGTGACAAGGCGCGTCAAGTCGATTCTCCTTGTTTACACGGCTGATCTTGTCACTGTAGACCATAGCTGATGTTGTTGAGGCTATCATCGGAGCTGCCTATATATCTGGTGGGAGTGAATTGGCTCTTAAAGCTACAAAAGCTCTCCGCGTGCCTGTTCCTCTCATCGAACAGTGGGATGATTTTAGGTTCAAAGCTCAAACCCTTCCCTCTCATGCAATCATTACACTCCGAGACAGTACCATCAAAGCAGTGGAGACTATAATCGGGCACCATTTCAACCATCCACACCTCCTTTCGCAAGCATTAGTGGGCGCTGTCCTCTGTTGGTATCATTTTATTGACCTCTGACATTGCTTCTTCCCTTTGGCTCTGATAGACCCATGCATCGATTCAAGGCTATGAGGGAACTTGCTATGAACGACTGGAGTTCATAGGAGATGCCATATTGGACTTCAGTAAGGAACAGTCACCCGTTTCAATACCAATGTTCAATAACCTCAGTCTACAGTGGTGATTTGTCATGTTTTCAATCGTAATGATCAGCTGTCTCCTGGAGCTATGACCTTATTAAAGGTGTGTTTCAAGCCGTTATTATACAGTCAGCATGGGATACTGAAGATATCTGGAGGGTGCTATGGTGTCCAACTCGGCCCTTGCAGCTGTCTGTGTCTGGTCTGGGCTGCACGAACACCTGATGTTCGAGTCACATAGTCTGGCGAATAACATCAGGACATATGCCGAGCAACTGAAACTTAAGCAACAAGAGGAATACGAATCCGCTTCACGAGAGAGCAGATCACCTGGGCAATTTTGGCTTGAAATCGAGCCTCCAAAGGTCTGAACATAGTTGTTTATGAACGTTCTTGTGTGCGAATGACATTTGAAGGCCCTTTCAGACCTTGTTGAGTCCATCATAGGAGCCCTTTACGTCTCGGATGGATTTTCTCTGACGGGTGGAGAGGCTGTTTTCAACAAAATCTTGCGGCCATTCTATGACCTTCACATAACCTTGAAGACGCTGTCGCATCACCCGACAAAGCTTCTCTTTGAATTGCTACAAGCTCATGGCTGTCAACAGTTTGAGATCCTCAAAGACAAATGTGATGAGGGTAAGACCCGCTGTGATGGTGAGAGATACTGCCCGGCGTTGGACCTTGACTAATCCGGGTAATCTAGTCGTTGTCCATGATATCATCTTGGCGAGTGCTCCCGACGCAACAAAGCATTCCGCTGGACGCAGAGCTTCAATCTTGGCATTAGATGCACTCGAAGGAGATCCAGATTTCATGGCTCATAATTGTGACTGTAGAATGAGCATTCAGAACCGGAAGGCTCGTAAAAAGGCGGTAGATAAAATGTTGGCTGATCTAGTCGACGAGAATGGTAGTTCTCCATGATGGGTTCACCTTTCGTATGATTTTGTTCACTTGACAGTGTCTCGCGGTCGTATTCTCCTAGGACACAAAAATTTATCGGTCTAATACATATTGCAAGCTCTATAACGGTCGACCAATGTGCATTATGCGGCACCCGCTTTCTTCCTATTAGATGATTACTATCAGTACAATGAACTCAAGGTTTGTTCCACATCTGACGTACAATTGATATGCAGCAGCAGCGAATGGAATAGTGAACCCAGTAGTCAGAAATACTGCAACTTTTACTCCGAATGAAAGTTTTCTGTTTCCTGGAAATTGGAAAGGGAGATGCTGAACAAGTGACTGTCAGAGACCAAACATTCAGTTTAATTAAACACCGCACATGGTAATGTCCATGAGAAAAGCGAGCAGGTGCCGCGACTCGAACACGCGCAATTTGTTGACGTAGGCCAAGGGGAGCGCGAGCAAGCATTGTCATTTGAGATATTTGAGAGAGAGAATATGTATGTTCTGACTTTGGTTGTGATCAAACTTGCATCGGACAAGTGTTTGTGCGCACGAAATTGAGGATGCGGCATTGTGGGAAACCTATCGGACGATTCCGGTACATAACGAAATGATGAAATAACCCAAAAATAACCCCAGTGAACTTGTCCGCATACTGAGTACTGATGCACTAAACCTCATCGGAATCTGCAATCAATCATTGGGGATGTTAGTCTGAAGGCCATCATCATCCACAAGTAATAAGACCGGAGGTATAGAAACTTTTTCTATTCAAGTGCGTCTATCACGTCCCATCACACACTGGCCTGGGTCCCAACCTGGTAGAGACTTTATAACCTTCTCTGGACAGCAGGGACACCAAGTTTGTGACCCCCTTAACCTCCAGTTGCACAATCCGTTCTCCAAAGCCACCAACCGCACTATACCCTTGCTATACCGCATCGGTAAATGCTAGCTCAGTGATATCTATTTATGCAGAGTTCGAGATAGCTATCATCTTATCTTCTAATAATATCGTTTCGGGACGTCCATGTGGTTAATGCTTTCAAAAGGAGGGAATTCCTGTCAGGAGGACTCTCAAACTCCACATCGCATCTTGTTCGTTTTCGTTAACTTCCTGCAATGTCTCTGAGTGCGCGTATCACCATTCCGGCGACCAAACGAGTGGTAGAGATCCCAACAGGGCTTTTCATCAATAATGAGTTTGTGCCGTCTGCAGATTCTAGTGAGGTCATAGAGTAAGTTACATTCCAACGTGATAAGAACTCCGAGCAACTCAATTCTGTCCCCGAAGCGCTATCAATCCCGCCACAGAAGAAAAGATATGTTCCGTGGTTGCAGGTAAGTAACGTTTGATGGACATGTGGTTTTATCGCATTGTTCCTTGGGAAATTTGATACACGGGATGATCGTCGTCAGGTTCAGAGAAAGACATCGACATCGCTGTTGCCGCGGCTCGGAAAGCGTTCAACACCACCTGGGGAAAGAATGTCACAGGCTTTGAGAGATCTAGGCTCCTCAATAAGTTAGCCGACCTCATTGAGAGAGATCAAGAGCTATTAGGAGAAATCGAGACCCTTAACAATGGCAAGCCATTGAAGATCGCAAGGTATCCAGTACGATGATGTAGTCAAGTGTTGTGGAGTCTGATGAAATCTACACAGGGACTTCGATATTTCCGATAGCGTTCAGGCATGTTTTTGATCATCACTTTCTGCTGGATGCGCCGTCTCATTCATCCTTAGTGTCTCCGTTACTTTGCAGGATGGGCCGATAAAATTCTCGGTCAGGTGGGTCGAGGGCACGTGGACAAACCTCAGCTACGAGCAATATATTGACGTACAATGTATAGACCATCGAAGTGGACAACAAGACAAAGCTGGGATTCACTCGCCCTGAGCCTATCGGAGTTTGTGGCCAAATGTAATGGATCCGCTTATATTCTACTTTGAACAGTTGCTGATGTGACCACGATTAGAATCCCGTGGAATTATCCCATCAACATGTGGTAAGTCGTGGATTGTTGGTGTCTCCGGTGAATATCTACAATAGCTTGTTTTGTAAGGTCTTGGAAGGTAGCCCCTGCACTTGCATGTGGTTGCACTATCGTGATGAAGCCGTCCGAGGTAACACCTCTCACAGCCCTCATGTTATCTAAACTGGTGGCCGAAGCCGGGTAAGAAATGAATGATCCGATCGTCTTTACGAGACTGAACCTTGATCGATAGATTTCCACCTGGTGTCCTGAACACAGTTAATTCCCTTGGACCAATCGGCGGGGCTGCTCTATCTGCGCACAAAAATGTTGACAAGGTTGCATTCACCGGATCTACGCTGACAGGACGTAAAATCATGGAAGCCGCCGCAAAAAGCAACTTGAAGAAGGTGCAAAATGTTTCGTTCTAAAATAAAATTCAAGTTTTAAGTTCAGGGTGCGGCGTATCATTCCTTTAGGTGTCTCTTGAACTTGGCGGAAAATCTCCTCACCTTGTATTCGAGTCTGCGGATCTCGATCAAGCTGCCAACTGGGTTTGCCTGGGCGTGCTTTACAATAGTGGCCAGGACTGCACAGCAGGTTCCCGCCTCTATGTCCAGGACAGCATCTATGACAAATTCACTGCTCTGCTTGTAGCAAAGGTAAAAGAGCTTGTTATTGGTGATGGATTCGATGAGAAGAGTGGAGGCGGACCTCTCGTAAGAAATACTGCGCCTTGCATGCATGATATCCCATGGTGATGACCACATGTTCTAGGTTTCGAAGGCGCAATACGACAGAGTTTGGGGATATATCGAGAGTGGGAAGTCCGAAGGCGCTGAGCTCGCCCTCGGCGGTCAAAAGCGTGCAGGAAAAGGATATTACGTTGATCCAACCAGTATGTCCTTCATCCACTCGCAACGTATTTTGGCTTGGGGTTCTGATCTTCTCTTCGGCGCGCAGTCTTCACGAATATCACGTCGGACATGAGGATAGTAAGTTTTCTTCCCATCGGTATTATGGATGTCACGTTAAATGCTACCGTAGGTCAAAGAAGAAGTACTGTTTGAAGCTTTCGCGGCTGCCATTCGTTTGATATGAAATCAACAGATCTTCGGCCCCGTTTTGTCGGTTGGAAGATTTAAAACTGAAGAAGAAGCCATATCCCTCGCGAACGACACAACATATGGCCTGGGAGCTGGACTCCATTCTTGTAAGTGCAGGGCTCCACAAAGGAGTGTGTATCAGCGATGGTGACGATATTACCCAGCCGATGCCAACCAATGCATGCGCGTTTCTTCTGCTCTAGAAGCTGGAACAGTGAGTTATATCGCTGTCCACGAAGTTTACCCTGCTCATACGCACCATAGGTTTGGGTCAATCACTATAATGTCGTCAACAACAACATTCCGTTCGGAGGGAAAAAACAGAGTGGCATCGGTGCGTGAAGGCGCTTCTTGTGTAGGCGCTCGAGATCTTACAATCTGAAACAAACCCTCAGGTCGCGAGCTGGGAATGAACGCGCTTGAGGAATACACGTCAATTAAGGCGGTGCACTGGAACTTCGGCGACAAATGTGAATGGCCTTTGTAGTTCTGAAAAGAGTTCAAGGACAAGGACATATATCACGGCATATCACCTTGTCGACTGAGTGACTCGTGAGTCAGGCTCGCTATCACGGAATTTGTGTACGGCTACTACTTGCCTTGTAACAATTAACTGTAAATTGATCAATGTTGCTCCTTTCTTTCTGTGGAGAAGACTTATCATCGCCATAGCGTGTTCTTAGGTCGCTTTGGAGACGAAATAGAAGGCCAGGCCATAATGACAGATCGACCATTGATTCTGTTCTAAATGATACCGTGACGGTGATGGTCTACTACCACAGTGTTCACGATTTCGCGCAATGAACATATCATATTGTACAACAGAACCGGAAGGCTGCCTATTCATCTTTCAATCGGGTGGCCGCAGTTCTGTTTTGTCTACCAAATATGGAAAAATATACATAACCCCAGAACCATGAATCCGGATGGGCGGAAGTATTTCGCAAAAGCAATTTGTGATCGATCGCACAAGCGGCCTGCCGCCGGCGTCTAAAATAACCTCGAAGTATGTAAGTATGTACATGTGTGCTCATTATATGGCTCTATAGAAATGGTACTCTAGGTCAAAATATGAACGTAACGGACACTAAATTGCAATTTCCTCGTAGAATCAAGCTAAGACTGGAACTCCTTCTCACATGACAACTCGGCATGTGGACGACTAATGAGCAAATGATGGCCCATCCATTTACTGGCGTTCTTCCTGGTAATTCTCCTAGATTCCGCTGTAAATGGACCATAGCGTCAATCATCATTAATATCTCACCGGAGCGCTCTGTGATTCCACATCCCAGTCCCCGATTTCTCCATCCCTATATTCCATCCCTCGACCAAAATTGCAACGGCTGGAGTTCCAGCAGCGACTATCTGGCCTTAAATTTTGCTGAGAATATACCAGAAATATATAGGAAAATCCCGCTTTCGTACCTTGAATGCACAGGACAATGGTTTTCAAGCCCTTCAAAATCTGCTGTGAACGGCTCGGCGGTTTCATTGATATTTCTAGAACCTGAAGCCGCCTCGTAATAGTGAATGCGGCCGGGACCCACACCCTCCAACGCAGAAGTAGATGCGTATTGCGTGGGGTAATTCACTGTATAAATGTTTCGATGTTCGGAGGGGGATGGTGTCGGCTGCGCTACAGTATTGGCCGAGGCTGATACTTCGGGAAGGTTCATTGACTCTGGAGCCACTGACAGCGTTCCAGTGGTCGGAGTCAAAGAACATACGATGCCCCTGGACGAGCAACGGGCACACATGCCATTGGCCGGTACGTAGTGGCACTACCAGGCGGTCATTAAGGCTATTGGGGCCATAGTATATTTTGGAATTTTGGAATGAACATACCTTCTTATGTGATGTGTGACACGAGGTGCAAGCCTTCTCTGCACGTCTGCTTCGAATATTGAGTGGTGGAGGTAGATTTGACATCCTTGTTGAAAAATATGTTCCGGTGAATGGTGTACAGGAAGGATGTCTATATTATATATTATTCTGAAGCCCGGGCCATGGCCACCTCGTGCATTGTACCGGACATTCCCATCAATACAGGGTTTCGTTCCGATCAAGAAATAGACCCAAAAATGCTTGAAACACAGTTGCTATATCCCTTGCTTCTCCGATAGGATGAAAACCAGCGGGCAAGTGAGTTCATTATCCGGGCCCTTTGTCCTCGAACGACGAGCCCTGACTATCGGGTTGACTCTCCTCGTACACGTGGCTAAGCAGCATGAAATCTTGCGTCGGCATGGTAGTGACGTGGATTTGATCACATATCCCCCACCAGTGCCTCAACTCAGGGTGAGTAAGATAAGCCCTGGGTGGAAAGCTATTGGAAGATCTCGTTAACGTTTCGGAAGTTGCTAACCATTTTATGTCAAGGGATGTAATGAACCACGATCATGCGGAAGCTACACAAGTATTTCGGGGGCGAGAACATGTTAGGAGTATGGGTCCCTGCAGTCGGAAAATTTTGAGGGTATTATTTCTATGACAATCAACAGACCATCAGTGGCGCGATGTCAAACGTACTATATTCATCACAATCTACAAGGCCAAATAGTCCCGAACTTCTTCCTCACTCAACTTGCGGAACGTGGGCTTTGGTCGACCTGTTTCACCACCCACTTTTCCGGCCTCCAACTCTTCTAATGTGGGAACAGTAACGACCCCAATTTCAATCGTCTTCTCAGTCATTTGACCCTCGAAGCCCTCCTTTAGGGTCAAAAGAGCGGTATGTATGGCATCTTCCAAGCTGATATCGTCGTTGTATCTATATCCCCATTAAGCTGTCCGTCAGCAACGAGGCAATTATATGTTACCGTTTTTCCAGGAACGTTTTAGCGTTGACCATGTTTTTTCCAATGGCGCTGGCTTTCCACGCCCAGAACGAACCTGAAGGATCGACTTGAAATAGACTTGGACCCCGGTGTGAGTCCCAGCCTGCAACAAGGAGAGATACACCATATGGTCGTACACCCCTTGATGAAATTGATGAGTCAAATTTGATCGCAGTCAGGGTTAAAGGAGCAGTGCTACCCAGATTGCGTTGCTTGCTGCATCACGGTCGCGATCTCTTGTGTCAAGACTCGTGTGGGAGGGTATTCGCCGTACACCTTCCAGTATGCTTGTGCGCTCTTTCGTGCTCTTGCGATCAACACTCGAAAATCAGGCCCCATTCCAGAGTATACAATGCCTATATTTGGACAAACGACGGCCACTTTCTCGATCATAGAGTCATCAATGAGAATGGATGAGGATTTCTTCTCAGTCGCGATCACAATTCCATTGGATGCTGACAAAATAAGATTCGTTCGGACAGTAGGGGTCGCTGAGCACACCTTTGATGCCAAGGCTGGTAGTTCCTTGTGATACTGCTGCAAGCGCATGCTCGATCTGCACCAATTTACCGCTCGGAGAGAAGACTGTAAGGGAGTAGCTATCATATCACTGTCTAAGTAGGGGTATGCGGCGCAAGAGAGAATACGTCACCTGTATGCGCCACCGTCAGCACTAGCCATATTGTCTTTTAAGGATGGAGTGAATTGCGAAGGTGAGTATCTGTATTGTTGATTTGATCACAGCGAAGTGCTAGAGGTGGTACGCGTTCACATACGCGTTTCTTTGTCCTTGTTGTTCAAAGGGCTCTGAAATAAACACTGACAAACAAGCACCACTTCCTCTCCACTCAACCAATAAGGCTTTGAGATAGCTTTATATATCATTACCGTTTCCAAAATGACTCCCATAAGCCTCATTCTTATTGAGCACCAGGTAATATAATATATGTGATGAGAGGGTTGGTGGGATTCTAAAAGTTATTTTGGCGTGGTAGTTCGGGGCGTTGTCGCTGTCATCACGCATTTGTCGCCTCTTAGGTTCAAGCAAATTCCATAGATCCAAGTGATCTTTCGACAACGGAAGCTGACATTCAATGTACCAACAAAATATTCATACAGCTATCAACACAACTTCTCGACGTTCACCTTTTACTCGACTTTGAGGGGTGTAGTTCTCAGATATGGTTGCTAGAAGTTACCATCAGAAGTTGGTATGAACTGAACAACAACCAATTTGAATAACTATACCTTGTGGAACGTGACTTCAGGGAACAACACTTTTGCCTCGTCATTGTTAACTGTTGGGTGAACGATAACGTCCTCGCCCTTATTCCAGTTAACGGGCGTTGTGACTTTGTGCTTGTCACCAAGTTGAAGAGCTAGGCAGGTGTCATCAATAAGGGTCTGCAATATGGAAATTCGACTTACAGTCGATGACACTGTACAATGAAGCAAATCAGTGAAGTGATATTATATGATAGTAATTTGCTTACCGCAAGATTTCGTCAAAGTTGCGTCCAGTGGATGCGGGATAAGCGAGTGTCAGACGGATGACTTTTTTGGGATCAATAACGAAAACAGTGCGGATCTGAGAGCATCCGTTTTCAGTATAGGAGCCGGCTCATTGTCAAGTATACGAACGGTAAACGGAAGGCCTTTGTTGTCCCGGTTAGTTGCATCTTGCTCATCCAACATGTCGTACAAAGTGGATATCTTTCTATCCTCGTCAGCGATCTAACACAGTCATCTCATTTAGCCTTGGATCCAAACATGCAAGAAGTAGTCTTACGATCGGGAATTGGACATCGGTTGGGCCGTATTTGGCACCGAATTCGTTGATGTCCTCGACCCATCTGTTGTGGTCTTTCAGGCCGTTTGCTGAGATACCGATAACCTTCACATTGCGCTTCGCGAAATCGCCTGCACGACGAGCAACTTCTCCAAGTTCTGTGGTGCAAACAGGGGTGAAATCACCGGGATGCGAGAACAAGATCGCCTAACCGAGTAGATGTGAGATAATCAAGATGATCACGATTGAGATTGGTGACAGTATTGCATGCATACCCATGAATCTCCGATCCAGTCGTGGAATTTGATCTGGCCAGCAGTAGTCTCTGCTTCAAAGTTGGGGGCGATGCTTCCAAGGCGAAGAGACATGGTTTTGTCCTGAATCTGGGTGAGTAGAGGGTGTAAATGAAATGATCAACCCGAGAGCCCCAGAGATTCCATCTTTTTATAACTTGCTTGAACGAAGTCGCGTCAGACAATGATGGTCAATCATTGCGCCTTAATTTCCCACGCGGGTATATACACCTGATCAAGTGCGAGTGCCACTGACGAAGTCGGATGAATTGTGCTAATCACATCGCAATTTCTCCCTCAACTGTCGCCTTGATACTGCCACCCAAACTCCGGGTGTCGTCTAGTAAAAGGCTACAGCGTGTAACAAACTATGCGGATGGCGTTCTTGTTGTATTTGCAAAATCTTATCTATATCCTCGTCGATATCCCCCGAGTTCTCGATCTGATACGAAGCTCGTTAATCTGCTGTTCATTGAATCGGCTGGAAATAGATCTGAAGTACTCACAGCGGCGGCTAAGTCTAACATAGCTTTCCCAGCGATTAATGCTTCTTCGTGATTA
The DNA here is from genome assembly GCA_021014935.1 of Hygrophoropsis aurantiaca. Taxonomy (NCBI): domain Eukaryota; kingdom Fungi; phylum Basidiomycota; class Agaricomycetes; order Boletales; family Hygrophoropsidaceae; genus Hygrophoropsis; species Hygrophoropsis aurantiaca. The sequence goes on from MU267593.1 coordinate 291,365, forward strand.
TCCTTGATTTCCATATTGATGATGTGAACTGGTCGATTAAAGTCACCTCCTCGACCAAGGAGATCTGTCGAAAAGTTTAACGGGTTGTGTGAACAGCAGGGGCATGATTACCATCGCATACGGCATCAAAACAGCGTTCTTCACATGTGACCACGACATCTGCTATCGTTCTACTATCTTGCCACCTTTCTGGAGCCAATTTTATTCTACGGTTTCGATCCAACATTTGTAAGAGACCGTTTGCAGAATACCTTTCGGAGGTATTTAATAAATGTTTAGAGCGGTCTGCTTCCTGCTATGCTACTCACAGACGTGGATCTTTCGAATGAAGTTCTTCGTAAATCGTATTATATGGTGTGCCGAACTGATATATATTGGGCTTGTCTATTGATGGACCAGGCAGGCGAACAGCAGATCCAGTGCCGTACGAAATGACCTGATACCCTGCTTTCCTTGAGAGATGTCAAAATATGTCGACTCAATATGTAGTTAAACTGACTGTAAAACATGGTGACCTTCCATGGATCGATTCTGCCGAGCCATACTTGGAAGTCAAGCGATTGAACGTAGATGAGCGCGCGAACAAACCTGATTGCTTGCACATACTACACAGAACACAGGTCTGGGTTTATAGATGGGCTGAGACGATACAGGCGTGGTACTTTGAGAAGTTGGCTCTGCTTGAGATTGGTATGAAGGACCAGGTTGAACGCTTATTGAGTTCTGTGGAGCATAGTTCCCATTAATAGGCCACGACGGCGTAGATTGCGCGTTATTTTGAGGGTATGAAGGTGCTGGAGAATTGGAAGGTACTCGTTGTAGCCGCGGGTCAACGCGTGCAAGGCGGGGGTCTCGAGCTCTGCGTGGATCCATGAGGCGATACCTAATAACCACAAGACGACATGAATCAGTACAAAGGCGACAGCAATGATAAACGAAGCGTCAGCAGTATCTAGAACATTAGTTGGTCTTCAAGCCGACCCAGCGACAGTATTGAACGCGGGTCGGTTAAGATTCCACTCTGAATCATCATTGCCAAACTGTTACTTGATTGACATTCACCTGTTTGCAACTGGATAAACTTAGGCAATATAGACACTGAAACAAAACCGGAGGGTGTCGTTCACAGAGGAAAAGGCAAGAGTGAAAGCAATAAATAGCTTATGAGATAACAAAGGCAAACATACCCAGGCTGTCTTCCAGCCATGGCGGCAGCGGCAACCCGTTTTCCAATCTACAGCAGAGGCACGCCATGAACAATGCTGATGACTGGTTAGCGTATGTTATCATTCATTTGTAGAGTAGAAACGCTGAGCCATACACCTTATATCGCACACTGAATAGGTTATCAGTCACTATAAAACGCCTAACATGCCATCGCGAACCCACATCGGAAGATGCCTTGCTCATACAGGAAGCTATCGCGCAGCAAGAAGAAGAAGCCCAATCTATAGACCAAGAAATTAATGTTCTGGCCCTTCAGGTAGAGCGTCTTCGTCGTCAGAAGCACCAACATCAGAAAGCAGTGCGGCAGTATAAACCTCTGATTACTCTGGCACGTCGTATACCTCCGGAACTTCTTGCCAAAATATCGGAATTTTGCGCATCAGCTGGATGGCCTCGCGCTCCTTTGGTCATTTCTCAGGTCTGTTCTGCTTGGAGGAAAGCGGCCGAATACCCTCGGTCTTGGTCATACATCTATGTCGACTGCAGTCCAGGTTCGCTGGAGAGGACACGCTTCTGGCTTGTGATGGCCCATGAGGCTCCCCTCTACATAACGTTCGAAATCTCGCCAGAAGGGACAATACGGCCGGATGTGTTTAGCCTTCTGTTGGAACATGCAACTCAATGGCGAAGTCTCTTCATTCATACAGACGATTCCAGCCAGATGAATTTTATCTTGTCCCGTTGCACAGGCTCTTTCTTGCGACTTATAGAACTTACTCTTGATGTTGACCATGAGGGGGCAGCATGGAATACCATCGACTTCTCGGCTTTTCAGAACGCCCCATGTCTATCTCGCTTACGTCTTACGCAGCCTAACCTTCCCACCTGGAGTCTTCCATTTGACCTGACAGACTTACATCTCGTTCTTTCATCGCCTCTCCACATGCCTCCTGCTATGAGCGCGAATGATTGGACGCAGCTATTGAAGGGTCTATCCTCATTAAAATACCTCACACTGGAATTAGCCTACCCGAGCGATCGTCAGTTGGTGGCTGATACAGGCCACTTTGCAGATCTCCCTTGTTTGGAGTCTTTGAGTCTAACTGTATCTCCGGAGGTCAACGGCGTCCTTCTGCATTTGCGCGCTCCTGTACTCCGCCGACTACAGCTCCGATCGTCATGCGACCCCTTGGGATATCCTCATATCCCGTCGGGATCGTATCTCTCTCGATTCCTGGAGTCATCTCCGGAGGTGCGGCTGCTGGAACTGTATGATGTGGATATAGCACCAATCGACTTTTTGCGCTGTCTCAACCTACTGCCTTGCATGGAAGAACTGCGTTTACATGAAAGTGAAATCACGGATGCCGAATTGGCGTATCTGTTCGCATCCACAGGATTGTGCCCGAACCTAGCCCGTTTGGATCTTCGTTGGTGCGGATATATGACTGGTCGACGGCTGGTGGAGCTTGTTAGAAGCCGTTTGCATGCAAATCAAAGTTCTGGTAATCATGTAGAAGGGAATAGTAGAGAGATGGACGAGGTTGCGGTCATCAATTGCGTGCATGTGAAAGAGCAAGATGTCCTCGATCTCGCTGAAATGACAATATGCAGAGTGGTCTTAAGGGCAACAGAGGATCACTGTCGTGAGTTAAGGCGTCTTGAAGTTGTATCATGAATTGATGGGGTCTATAGGACAGCGAGGTTGTTGCAACAATGAGAGATATAGACAAAGGTTTCGTCTCAGGCATGGTATAGGATTGTCGCCAGAGCAACAGGCAAAATCCAGAATCATTTTATGATGGGTACTCAAAAAAGGGACAGGTTGACAACATGCTTTGCAGATGCTTATAGATCGATGGTATGCGTAGATCATTGGACATGTATAGTTATAATGTGTGCTGTAGAATAAGTAGACAGCAATGTCAAGGAATGTAAGTCACAAACTATGGCAAACGGTGGTACATAGTACATCATCCGCCTCAAACAAGGACATAGATAATCTTCCACATCGATACCAATGCTCCTGTCTTCATGGAAGAAAATAGCGCTCAAAACAAGGTCATTGTGGATACAGAGAAGGAAAAAAACTCGCGTAGTTCATATTCCCCAGAGAGCACGTGGCAATACACCAATCCAGCTGGATATTAATTCGAGTGTGGGCAGGTAACAGGTTGTCAAGCTCACAACTCACTGTTCTTCATCCCAAGCCTGAGGCTTGCCATTTAACTCATGGCCTTCAGCAATCGCACTTCGGACTTCAGAGAATTATTACAGGCAAAACAAAACGCCCTTCCACCGTCGAAGAAGCGCAAAGTAACCCCCTCAGACGGTGATGCTAACAAATCGGATGGGTTCGGAAAACAATATCTAACAGAAGCTTACACCATCGTATGCATTCGTTTTTCATCCCGGCATCGTGTGCACTCAATACAACCTCTTAGCTCAACCACATAAACACGTTGACGCGGATGCTTGCAAACGTACGCAAGCCCTACCTTAGTATCGAATCCCATAGCTCTCCGCTTTCTCGACAAGGTTCCCGAACTATAGATTTGGCAGATTCACAACAATCATGGTCAGGGATACGGCACCTTACCAATGAAGAACGTGACCAAATTGACCTCCAAACGCGTGTTATCCTCACTCGGTGTGCAGATAGAGTGAAAGAAATGGAGGGGCTTGAAAAGCGTTCGTGCTTTATGATCTGCTCACATAATTTCAAGTTGTATTCTTACACACGTCAACACTCTTAGGACGCGCCGAGCTCGTAGCAAGCAAATCCAATCCCCTGTCACGCTTTCTTCCAGCGCGCCTCAAACAGGACGCTTCAAGCATTCTTTCTGACTTTACTGCTGCACATCACTCTAGCATTACGTGGTATCTTAATAGGCGTCTTGCTGAGGCAAGCCAGACTCAGAAAGAGATGCAGGAGGAGCGTGTCAAGCGACAACTGGAACGCACTCGTACTCTTGGTTCCAGTGCAACGCGAGAAGCCATGATCATAGGAACAGGGGAACCAATAAGAGGAAAAGAGCAACCTGATACTGACAGCTGGCTGGGAGGCGCTTCTTCGGCATTGTACTCCGGGATAGCAGCTACAATCGGAGCTCCCACTCGGTTTCCCACCAAACCCATCGAGTCTTCAGTGCCCTTGGACGACGACGACGACGATGACGATGAAATTGAACTCTCACAATCTCAAATCCTACAATTTGAGAGCGAGAATGCCAACATATTACGCTCCGTGCAGGATACACTGGAGTCGGTCCAGCAAGCAGAAGCAAGGCTTATGGACATCAGTAACCTTCAAATGGAGCTAGTGACACACCTCACCAGGCAGTCAGAATTGACCGATCAGCTATATGAAGATGCCATAGCAACTACATCTACTGCTGAAAAGGGTAATGTCCAACTGAGAGAGGCCAGAAGACGAGCAAAGGACAGCAGGATTTTCATTCTTGTGTTCCTTATCGGCGCAAGCCTGTCTCTTCTCTTCCTCCATTACTATTAAAATAGCGCAACCTGGGCATTTTCTGGCTAACTTGCACACCTACACGTTGTTCCGCATTGAATTAGATATTCTAAAGTGTTGATAGAGATAACTTACATGATACACGGAAACAATTATCTTGTCATTATAAACTACGAATTATCTATCGAGTCTGAAGAGAGAGTGCGAAGTAACGGGGCCCCCTCTTCAGCTCCCTCTAAGGCTTCAGCAGCAAGCTCGTCTTGCTGCGACGGGCTGGAACGCAAAGCCATGATTTGCTTTTGCATTTGGAAATAAACGACCCTGGATCGGAATGTTAGAGGTCGCAGATAATTCCGGGATTACTAAACGTACGAGCTAGCGGCAACAGCCAAGAGCACTCCTCCAAGAGCCAATAAAGAATTAATGACCTTTGTTTCTAAAGTGCTGGCGTTGACAAATTTTAAAGCTTCAATCATGTTGTTCTCTTACGAGTATCCATGTGACTTCTCTGTTCGCCATCCGATAGCTTGCTGAGGCGGGAGCCAACAAAGCAAAATAGGAAAACTTTGGGCAAAACGAAAAGGGTTGCAATTACAAACTGGATTAATGAAACGGATTCGATGCTCTGCGCAATGGTGGTGAATATACAAAACAAAGATTACGGCTGACTCACAGCAAATAAAGAATTTGAATAGACCCAAGGGGGGAATGAAGATACACGAATAAGGATAATGAGAGGTAATCCTTTAGCACGCTGTGGGTCGGCACGCCCAATTGAACTTAAAAAAAGCGTGAAAGGGGGAGGGTTACTCACCACAACTGTCTCCAAAGCTTGCCATTTCTCGTTGGTGGAAGACCATGTTCGTAACCTCTTACTGAATAGCAATCTGAGGATTACGAATACTATAGCGGACCCGACCACTGTTCCGATGGCAGCTGGGATGAAGCCACGAAGGCCGTATGTGAACCCACATAGATTTACCATTGTGGTATGGCCAATAAAGGGAGGAAATGAAATTAAAACTAGAAAAGACTGATAAGCACAATGGGTGAAAAGATGATGCATACTCACTTATAACAAGGACGAGGATAATAGCGCCATAACGAAGTCGCTGAATGTCTTGTGCTCTATCATGCAAATACTGCGCGATACGGCCAGGTGTGACGAGAACGATAAACAAGGTCAAGCTTGCATAGAAAAACAGAATGAACCATATGAGAGCCTACTCGCAACGGTGGAAGAAGGTTGTAAGTATTCCGCGGTAGACAACAAAAAAGGAGGTTACCTTTCCTAGCAAGCTGAGCTTTTGGTACCGAGAAAACGCGGATTTGCCGCCTGCTTTAAAAAGCTGAATTAGCCTCATGATATTGGTGTCCCTGAGTGAGCTATGAATTAAATCTTGCGAAAGAATGATACAGGGCACAAATACCTGGAGCGTGGATGGGAGCTGGTGAAGAGGCCTGAGATCGGCCATTTATAAGTAACCAACCACTTTGCACCACTCGGTGAATATCATATACATAGCCGCCGGTATATCACGTGACCCTCACATTCTGACATTCTATCCGAGTCCTAAACTTGAACGTTTGAACACGCTTGCTGCTGACTTTCGCGTGAATGGAAAAGTTCTCGGCTTTTAGAGTAAGTGGCTTGTCTTGATTTTACCACAGTTGAGTAGGATGCTCATCGAGTTAGGATCCCGGAACGGGTATTCAGGTCGGTTGAATCCCTATGCACAACATTCTTCATTGACTATAAATCACCGCCATATAGCCCTTCCTTACTCCCATACCACCTTCGGAAACGGATGTCATAGCTGCGGCATTGCTGCCTATCCGACACATTATCGGAATTTTAAGGACATCTCTGATTCTCGGACTTGTATTCGTCTATTTCCTGTTAGTCAGAGGAGTATGCTTGGTCTTTGTGAGTGACGCGCTAGTAGGCCTAGATTTATACTTACATGAGTAGGTTCCAATCCCCCCACTGGCACGCTTTGTTAGGTGGTCCTGCACGGCTTTGCTAACAAGATCTACACTCTTTCTACTTGGATTCTGGTGGATCCAGGCAGACGTAGTCACCAGAAAAAGAGGGTAATATGAACTTCCGCCCCGTTTACGAGTCACGTTCTTATGAAATTGTCTACAGAAAAACTCCTCCGGTCTCTTGGCGCCCAAGCGCGGGAGATATCATTGTTTCAAACTGGGTGTCATGGGTCGAAATATTATGGCTTGCATATAGGTAACTTTCTTCCAAACAATACATTCGACCGTGTACACTGATTCATGTTTTTAAGATACGACCCCATCTTTGTTTTACCTGTTAGTGATGTAGAAGATATTGCTGTTACCGGTACAGGGAGCCAACCAATCTCATATACCCCCGGTCGTAAAACGGGTACTGGTTCGGCAGCCATTTCAACTCCACAGCGCCCCCTCAGTTCCCCCCGTACCATCCTTGGATTTCAGACCATTTCGCTACTCTCAATAATAAGATTGACTGGTCAAACGCCACAAACACTTTCCAACACGCAATGTCACAGCATTGAAGATATACGTCGCTCAGCTGATCGACCTATTGTTGTCTTTCCTGAGTGCACCACTAGCAATGGAAGAGGGCTACTTCGTTTCGCCAATGTCTTCAATAATATCGATGTTCCTCCCAAGAGATACAATGTATTTGTTATGTGTATAAGGTGGGCAATTTGATTTATTATGTACTCGCAGCAGGATGATGAATCACTGTGATCAGATATGACCCTCCATCGTTGCTGAAACCGTCGTTATCCTATACTATTCCATCAACCACTTTCGGCCTTTTGCAGCATGTATACCACATGACAACTGCTCTTCCTGCGCAATCCATCTCTATCCGACAGCTTTCACTCGCCGATTCTCCTAGCTCACAATTGTTTATGGTCAGCGAAGTGGTTCCTAACGCTGGCCCCGGAGATGATGTGTTATCTGAAGTGTGTGCAGTCCTCATCGCACAGATTGGCAAAATGAAAAAGGTTGGTCTTGGCTGGGAAGACAAGGTTGCGTTCTTGAAGTTTTATCGGGGAAGAAAAAAATGATAGGACTTACAGAATGGGATATTTGTGGAGCAAGTAAACATTTATCATTAGCCATATAAATAAATCATCAGAAAGCATCCGTTTCATCCCCCATACCATATGGATGCCCGTATAGGAAGCCACCATTTTCATAGTCATACAAAATGTCGCTGTCATCATCATCGTCTTCCTCCTCGTCTGCCACATTGAAGCTGTGCCTCTCAATCGAATCCCATTGTAACCGGGGAACAATATCCTTCAACAACCGTATATCTTCGGCAAATATATTCGAGCAGTTTTCAATGATCAACTCCTTTATCGGTATGCCTTGATTTGCACGTAGTTTCAAGGCATTCAGCAAAGTTAACGGATCTGCACCCCTGAATCTCTCCACCTCGGGCGCGTCCGTTTCGTCGAATTCAATATGTTGGAGGCGAATTGACTTCAAGGCAGGAGCAAAGGTAGCTGTACCACTTTCGACCGAGATCCACGATTTAATTAAACCACAGATGGGGGTATGACTGAGAGAAAGTTTCTCTAGTTGGCAAGCATTTCTAAACCCTTCTAACCAGATGTTCTCGGGAAGTGGATAAGATCCTTGACTGTCTATATGACATACCCTCGAGAGCGGGAGCGCTGCACAAACGTTGGACAACACATCGGGCATTAAGTGACCTCCGCTTTCCCATAACAATGCGAGTGTTAGCGGGAAGTGGTCGTTGCGTACAGAATCAGGGATGGATGGAAGAGAGGCCCAATGGAATAGAGGAGGTTGCACTGAGGTACTACATTGGATAAATGCAGTACTGGTGCTTTCGTTTAATGCAGTACGAATTAGCATGGATTGAAGAGGCGCCTGTTTAGAGAAGGGAGTTGTGTCACTTCCATCGATGCCATTCGTGGTTTCCATGCGGGATATGATGGAATATAAATTTGAAAGATTAGACCCATGCACTCTGCATCTCAGGTTAAGCGACGTGGTACGGGGATATATGAGGTGTGCAAGGAGAAATGCACAATCTATTACAGCTCCGTCTAGAGATATGCTGTCAAGAGCTGGAAGCGCAACCAACATATCTTGAACAGTGGTAGGAGAGCGATCACTTGGCGTCACTGGCGTGAGAGGCAGAGCATCCTTCAAAATTAGTGTGCGCAGCGCTGGCATGAGATTAAGTGTTGCGAAAAATTGTGCTGTCTTGGAGCGAACTGACATCGAGAGGTCGCTGATGTTAAGATGGGTAAGACCGTTGAAAATGGGCGAACCCCATACTACGTCGCATCCAAAAAGGCTCAGGTTTCGAAGACGAGGAAGCTCTCCACCGAAAAGTGTTTCGGGGAGAGAATAATTGTCAATTCGTATGTGATGATGTGTGGTGAATATATAGATAGACTCCATGTGCAGCGCAGGGATGGCAGAGATGGGAGTAAGCAGCTTCTCTAAGGTTTCTTTTGACGAGACCAGCCTGAGTTCCCTCACCCGTCCGACGTGAGTCAAAGCTGTCTGGACCCCACTGACAACTTTAGGTGTCATGTATGTGAGGTTGATGTCGATGATTAAAGGAGCCATTTTTGATCTTTCTAACATCTCCTCTGTCCAGCGAGGACTTTTGAATACAAGAAGAGTCCAAAGGCTTGGGTATAAAAGGGCAACTTGACGCCAGTGATGGCAAACGTGAGCAACTTGAATCCACTGTAGTGGGGCTGAAAGAAAGGAGAAAGAATCTTGGTTATTGCAGAATTCGATATAGAGCTGAGTGGCATGGTGCATGAATATCATTGCGAGAAGCTCATCTGGGAGGAATGAAATCTTGGAGATAGCATTTCGACGGGTGCGAAGGATTCGCATGCGGTCATTAAGTTCTTCAAGTTCCTTGTCAATCAGCAACTGAGCTTGCATGACAGTGTCTGAAATGGAATCTACACGAGAAGAAACAGAGATTGGTGCCATGGTAGCAGCAGGTAGCAGCGTGTTCAAACTAAATAACTCCGAGTTCGACGCAACTGTTTAGTAAACGTTTATCAGTGCTTGACGCTTACGGCAACTGTCTCCCATAAGCTATCAAATGTAAACAACGAGTGAGCAGCGTGTATGATTTTAAACATGTCCTAGTGTGTCAGATACAGCTATTGTCTTTGCCTCTATATTACAGTCGTATAAATTAGTAGATTTTGGGATACACGTCGTCACCATTGGCCTATTAGACATCACTTAGATCACATAACCTTGAGTAAAAGACAGAACGTACAGCGTTTTATGTATTGATTGAAGTTTGGTTAAACTTGAAATGGCCGTCCAAAATTCCCGATTCGCGCATAAATGACATCCACTGTTCGTCCATACCGGATTCCCCGCCCATCATCAATCCAAAATCAGTCGAGGAGACTGGGTTTTCCGTAGCCCTAGAACTTGATTCGAACATATTGGCGCCAGAATAAACAGGCATGAAAGACTCGTCGAATAGTGTGTTGACCGGCGATTGAGCGAAAGGGGAGGTAGAAGCAGAAGCTGCAGCAGAATTTGGGTATGGTTCATCAACTTGCATGTTGAATTGAGACGACTGAAGGCTAAGAAATTGTGAGAAATCGGGAGTAGCTCCATTTTGCACGGTTGGAGTAGCGGATGGTGGTGGAAGAGTTGAGAGATAATCCATCAATGATGGATGGATATCGGGTATATGATCTGAACTGGCTGGCGAGTGTCCTTCGTCGGATTGAGTGGCAGGGGTACTTGCAGGTGACTGTGGGGTCTCCGATGATGGGGTTGATGTTGAAGCTGTTTGTTTTCTTCTGCGGTCCTTTTGACTGAGGATTTTGCTAACTAAGATCCGCGTCTGTCCGCCAAACAGCGCTAGTTCATCTTCTCCACCGATCTCTGGCAACAGAGCGGAAGGACTTGGAACTAATGAAGAGCCACTGCGGAATGAGGAATAAACCTGATAGGCTTTGGTTTTGAGTTTACTGAGAATGGCCTGATGATCAAGTGAAAGGTGAAAATTGATATACACAGTGATATAGATGGCCATACCATCCCATGTGCCGCACGAGGCGACTGCGTTGATCCCCGACTAAACAAATCAACCGCAAGATCAAGTTCAATGAGTGCAGCAGGGGCCATTGTGGACGATGGCGCTCGAGTTACTATCGTCCCGACGATAATCTGCAAAAATATTAAAACAAGGCACCGACACTTCTAAAAGTTGACTGACAGCGGCCGAGAAAAGATGGTTCCACATTGTCCACCAACGTGAAAACAAATCGGGAAATTGCTGGAAATTACAGACGGTGGTTTTGATAATGACCGACGCGCAACGATATGCTGCCAGGAACGACGGTGCATAAGGACTACATAAAGGGTTTGTCGGATGATCTAGCATGGCTTGAGCGAAGAAGCTGCGGTGTATATAAAGCATTGCTATATAATATGGTCAGCACAACCCCGTATAAAGTTATTTTTGTAATGCCTTAACTGGTTGTCCTGAACTGGAACAAAAGTCGCCCACGCATGTATGCTGATGGAGTACTGAACTGTTCAGTTGTATTTGAACGGTAAAGATTGAGTGAGAGAGGAAGGACTTTCTCCCGAACTTTACGATCAAGTTCAAGAATGGTCTCATAGCTGGGTGGCGCAGCAGTCAAGGTAGTTTCAAGTACATTGGTGAAAACATCTCTTGTGAATGTATGTTTCCATCGCCAAACTACAAATCACCGTTATTTCACAACGAATAGAATGAGAATATATCCTGGGAGGACTTACATCCCATTTCAATTTCCCCCTTATCAGTGAGTCGAGTTGTTTCGTCCTCTGGGAACTCGCAGTCGGTATAGGACAGTCTGATGGAGGGTGGTCTACCCAGAGCGAGACTCTAAATACGTCTTCAATAGCATCGAGTCCACCCTTATCAAACACTCCAGTACGCACGTGAAACATATCAGCCGAAAATAGTTCCCAAAATAGTGTGCGTCGTCTTTGGACGGTCTGCGGATCCATGCCAAAGCGAGCAGGATCACGATCTGATAGGGATTATTAAGGATACACATGAAATGGAAAACTGATAAAAATGCATACGGAGGCCAATCTTATGAAATAAATGACAAATCAATACAACTGACTCTAATGATGCGCCCAACGACACTTACACTTTGCCCGAGTTTATTTGCAATTGAAAGAGCGGACCAAGCAGCGTCAATTGTATACCTTCTGCCACCATTACTGTGATAATACCCCATCAGGGCGAGAGCTTGCAAGGTGTAAGTAGTGGGTACATCGAAAACAGAGCGGAGGGACAAGGCTAGGCGACCCAATTGGAAGTAATTCTCTGCTTCAGAGTTATGTGGCGGGAGGGTTAGGTCCATAAGCGCGCCGTGAGCAAAGACAAGATAGAGCACAGATAACATATGAGGTGGAATTTCGGGCTTTGGTTCGGCAGAATCGTCGGCCCGAGCTTTAGCGGCAGCATATATCGGCGTCAAGATATCATTGATGAGCTCGTCACGCCGTATAGGTCGAAATATCCACGCTGCTTGTTCGATATATGTTTCCAACAGAGTGGTAGCTCGAGGATACGACGGTAACAGAACGAACAAAGAATCCAAAACTTGATCGGTTTTCTCACTGTCACCAAAGCCGGTGAGACCAAAAGGAAGGATTGCAGAAAGTCGAGCAATATCGGGGGAAACTTCTGGAAGATCATCTGGTTGCCATTGTGAACCTAGTTCCGCGCCAGCCTAGATCAAACAGAGAAGTTGAGGTTCTATTGTTGGAAAAGAATGATATGCCTACTAAGAACAAAGTCTGTGGAAAGAATGGAATATAAGAAAATGCAGCGACAAAATGTGTTAGACGAACCTCAGAGCCTGCAGAACGTCCGAAGTATTTGGAAGCCCCTCCATCTCCAATTGTGAGCGTTCCTAGAGCATCAATAGGAACAGAGATATGGTCGCCACTAGCGGGCGTAGACTTAGGGGCTTCTGGTCCGTATTTAATGGCAAGGAGATCTTCACTTAGAAGTGGATGTATTTCACTTGAAACGCCTGCTTGGAAGATTGCTACAGCATCCTCAAGTTGTCGTATCCGTTGCCCCATCTCAGCGATTTTTCGATGTAGTTGTTCTGTATCGGCTAGGACAAAGCTGTATTACCAACATGAGTGCAGGGCCAAATAATCTATAGCAGGTCTCTTACCGTGTTCCCTGTCCCGTTGCAAGGCTTCCTGCAAGAATTGTCAAGAGGGTTAACATCCAGTTTGATAATTTAGATACACTGACCATTGGGACAGATTGTAGGGCACCCTCTACGAACGCACGAGCTACAAGGCAATTTCTTGTCACATTTCAGTTTCAACCTTAAGAGTTCATCGGTCAGGGTTAGCGCAAAATTGGTGGGTTGAACGGCTGTTCTACCTTCTGCATTCTGCGCATGAGATCTCGCCACGAGCGCGCTTGAGTTCGATATCTTCCTCGGTGGAGATTTTTCGAGATGTTCGTCGAGAAGCACTTGATGTATCAGATCTTAGAGGTTTTGAAGTATCAGCGGGCATTGCATAGCCTATCTTTCTGGAGCTGAAAGATTAGGAAGAGTACACTGAAGCACAATATCAGAGTCGCTGAACCGGGGATATATGTTTGCCGTGAATGATGCTGACTCACGTCAGTCCTTCGGCATCAAATTCGGAAAGTCAAAAATCACATGACTGATGTTCAGCACGCGACGCGCATTGTGTTTGAACATCCAAAACCCATACTATACCTCTCTCAACTTAACACAACAAGATTCTATCATGTACCCATTTGCGGGGCTCCTAGTCATTGTATTCTTTCGATTCTCTCTTCCGCTGGCGGAAGGAGCGATTCTGAACGTCTCGCCGCCAAACGACACACTACACGGCCTAAGGGAACACTCTACTGAAAATATCCATGAATTCGATCCCAGAGATGGGTGGCAGACTGTCAATATCACTAATCTCCATTACAAGTATAGTCGGGTGTCTCCGCAGTCCGGCGCGATAACAAACAACACGAAACTCCCCCAAAGACCTTCGGGAAGGCTGTTGAAGAAACCTGCAGCACCTCGTGTCAGTCAGATGAAGCCCGAACCAAAAAAGAATGGGATAGGCGCAACAGTCAAAGGATTGGTCCATGACATCGCTAGTATGGTGGGACTGGGACCGTCTCAACCTGTCACCATAACATGGTTAGTGGAGATGCACGTCGTTTGGTGGATCTAAGTCCATACATGATCTTAGGTACACAGGTCATGACCTGGAAAATCCAAGTTGCTGGAGTAACAGTGACTGGACGCCAACCGTATGTCACCTCATCTTTTATCACAACTATACCAACCGGTGTTTAGGATCAATCGATGGTCGCTGCTTTAACCGAGGAGGGTTGGGAGGGGAAACCGGGGTGCTTCAAATTCCTTGAACGTAGGTTGGTCAGTGGTTTGCGATATATTGGCTTATAGATTATATACAACTAGTTTGCAACAGCGCCGGCGTATGCGTTTTTGTACGAGTGGTTGACACCTGTGCTGGATGTGCTAGGGGATCCAAACATGTCGACCTTACCAAGGAAGCATTTACAAGGCTTGCAGCGCTTGAGGAAGGTATACTGACCGTACAAATGCGTAGCGCCTCAGAACCGAAAGATTGGTACGAATACTTTCTTATTTGATTTGCATCACTAAAAGCTGGGTTCAGGGATCGTGCATTATGGGGACCGCAAACAGTGTAATTTCATCGAACAATCTAAAGAGTAGATAGGTTCAGCTCGAGTCATCAGATGTTTATTGTCTTTTTTGAGATGTATTTCTACCACTCCTACGCCTTGATAGTGACACGCTTTCTCTTTTTTCCCTCCGCAATCTTAGCGAGGACTATGTCTTCGTCCATATGCTCCTCAAAGAATAGCGCAGTCCTCTCTGCCTCGGTTCTTCGGCGAATATGTTGTAGAGCGGCTAGGTTATATCCAATGGTATCTTTCTCTATTCGAAGTGCATTTCGTAAATGAACTCGTAGGGGTATTAAAGATGTTCGCATAATGCGGTTTGCCACGATCTGATGGTGATGGGTTTTCAGGAGGAAAAATATTATTCTTGAAGTCAAAACTATATTCCATCCCTTTGAAAACATAAGCATCATACGTCAATAGTAAGCGTGAATGGACTGACCCGCTGCGCCCATAGATCCAAGTATTTCATTAAAGAAACAACCTTGCCGAAAGGCAAAACTAACAACGCATCATGGAGTGCTGTACTTGGAACCTTCTCTACAACTCTCAGTACATATGCTTCAGGTTCCAAGTCATACGCAGCCAAGACGGCGTTCCGTGGGGGCGGTTGTAGTCCAGCAGCTTCTAATGTACCAACACGAGCTTTTTGATCTTCATATTCTTGAAGAGCAGCGCGTTCGCCATCAGCGAGATCAATGGCCTCCATGATACGTTCGCCTGACATAAGCGTTTCGGAAGTCTGTTTCGTCACTGCAGCAGCTTCGGCCGATGTTTGCTCGTCACTATCGCCGATGGGCCGGTCGGAACGATTAAGAGTATCAGCCAGCCCAGCTTCATAGATATTTTCCAGTTCGCGCTCACGCTCTTCTTCAAGGAATAGCTGAAAGTGACGTCAATGAAAGCGAGCTTGTTTGAGAAGAAGACCTTGCTCACTGGTTCGTCAAGTTTCTCCCATACTCGTATCGATTTGTCATGGGAACCCGTCACCACAAATTTGCCGTGATGGCTAACTGCCAAGGCCCATATTTCGCTGTGATGGCCATCGAGTTTTTGAATATTCTCGAACTAGATCGTTTGACGTTAATGTATCTGACTTTAAGAAGTAGATACAATCTTACTTTGTCACCATCCCAGTATTTCAGCATCTTGTCTTTACCGACAGTCCAGAAATAATGGGATTTCTTCTCGAAAAATACTTGCATGACACTCTCTTCGTGTGCAAATATTGATTTGTGACAGTCTCCAAAATCAAGGCCCCAAATTTTGACGTTTTTATCAGCTGAGCAAGTGACGATGAGTTTTGAATCATCTGATATGTCCATCGAGAGCACAGGCAACTAGGGAATGCGAAATCAGGACAAAGATTGTTCAGGTCTTGACAAACCATTACTTTGTGTCCATACAGGGAAAGAAAGAACTTCAGGGAGTCTTGATAGAACACTTTGACCGTCGAGTCCAGGAGTGATACAGCGAGTAGCTTGCCGTTAGGGCTGTATCTGACAGAGAGGACATCATCAGACATTTGAAGTGTCCGGATGTGAACAAAGGATAGTGAGTATTTCGGAGGGCCATGCTGATGGAAAAAAAAGTCATACATCACTGTGTTCAAACTAGACTAACACAGTGAATTCGCACCTCTTCATCCAGTATCGCCTTGTTTTCTATCTCCCAAAATTTTACTTCTTTGTCGGCACTTCCACTTACGACAGCCTGTCCATCAGCACGGACATGTAATGACCACACAGTTGCTGAATGAGCTTTGATGGTTTCTGAGAGGGATGATGACGCGAGGTCATAAATTAAAATCTCTCCAGATTTAGTACCGATAGCGATCTGAAGAAATATATAAACGGATGACACAGTATGCAATTGATATTACAGTTTCTTACGTGGCGGTCCCCAGGAAGGAACGTACTGCAGATTGCATAACCACAATCTATAGTGCGGATGCACGCGGTAGTCTTCAAATTCCATAATTTCAAAGATCCTATAGTGGTGCGTCAGATTAAAATTATAAAATTGACAAAAATAACCTACCATTTGAGGCCGAGGCGAGAAGCTGGTCATCAGAGCTTAGACATAGCGTTCGCACATCTGTTCGATGTCCAGGGATATCAACGGAAAACGTTCGAGTGGCCTCGGGAGTGTCTTCTTTGGATTTTTTGGGATGAGGAATGCTGTAAACCTCTAAGGCATTGGTGGCAAGCGCAACAAGAAGCTACGAAATATTGAGCACCTCAAACGAGCCGAATATTTTCCGAAGCTCACATGAACCCCCGATTTTAACCCCGTTTCCTTGAGTGCGAAGTCAAACGATCTAATTTTACCGGTGGCTCGCACGATGAGGTAAGGCGTAAATAAGTCGATGAGATTGATCTCTTCATCTGCATCAGCATTTTCTTCGGTGGCCTTTGCCGTAGTTTTAAGTTTTCCGCCGTTATGGTCCTTCTCTAGCTTTTCCTTCGCTCGTTTTTTGCGCCTCGCTTGTTTTTTCTTAATTTCTTCTTCAGTTCGGATACGTATGATCTCAATAGATCGGTCGTGAGATTGAACGGCGACATAAGGCTCTGATGGGTGAAAAGATATCTGGGAAACACGGTGACGAGAGGATAGTGGAATGTTAGTGACAGAGTGGATCATCTTATTCACCTGAAAAAATATTTGAGATCCAGGTCTGCATTAGCAACTTTTGGAACCAACCTCTCCCGACTCGCTTGCTTTGAGGCCCTCCGACAAAGCCTCGCGGTCAATTGACCAGACCTTCAATTCCCCTTCGCTGCTACCAGTAAAAATCAGTGATTGCTCAGGGTTTATATCCATAGTCCATATTTCGGAACGATGAGCAACAATTGTCTGCATGCAGTGTTGTGTAGATAGATCCCATAGCTTGAGCAAGGTATCTTTTGAAGTGCTTAGCAGAAGTTGCGATGTTGGACCTGTGGAGGTGGAAGGAAGCTCTGATGGGGAAATGAAATGGATAGCTGTGATTTGATCCCGATGACCACGCAAACTGCAATGGCATTAGAGGATTTTTCAATCCATATTTTGAAGAACTTTACCGATAGAGCCCTGCCTCAGCAACAATATCCCAAACTATCAAATCAGTGTCTTGAGAACCTGACGCCAACCGAGTGCCCTGCAAATCGAATGCTAATGCTGTAACAGCCTTTTTGTGACCATTGAACGTAGCGATCACCGAATTGCTGATGCTGTTCCATAACCTAATTGATCCGTCTGCATAACCAACAGCAAATACATCATCTTGTGGAGAACGCAGAATGCATGTAACTTCAGCTCTGTGTCCAGTCTCGTGCCACATTGAGAGCTAAAAGAGATTGAATCAAAAAGATCTATCGATAAAAGACAAAACTCGTACCAACTGCCCCTTCTTCATATCCCACACGAGAACATCTTCCAATGCGGGCACATACGCCAATTTACCATCATATGATGAATTGGAAGAAGCGCTGCAAACCAAGCCAAAAGCCTGGTTATTATTTTAGCAAACTCCGTTATCAGCTTTCTGGGGGCATACCTGGGTTGGGCCGTGGCGTAGATAGCTTTGGACCATGTTATGAGTAGAATTATGTACGACCTCTTCAAAAATATGATCAGGGCCATGTCCGAGAATAGCAATTATATCTCACGCCCCACGATAAGTCCTTTTATTGAACCATTGCCAAATTACTCGCACAGCTGTTCGTAAAGTGTGCTAGGTATGGGTCATTTGGTTCGCGATATCCATGAATTCAGTGCCCACGGTCCAGGTTTGTGCGTACGCAGTCTAGATATAACTTGAAACCACGTTATCATTCGCTGCTATCGATATCTCCCATCTACAAACTCCCGGAAGCATGATGCTGTACCCAACGGTTCCAGAGGCTGCTAAGCGTTTTATAACTTTTGTTAACGCATCCCCAACCCCATTTCATGCTGTTCATAATGCTGCAGTCCGCCTTGAGGCGGCAGGGTTTCGAAAGGTAGCTGCTTTTGCATCTACGCACAGAAATACGCAACCTCATCATCGACGGCTTTCAGATTAGCGAAAAAGATGATTGGGAGAAGGATCTGAAACCACAAGGTAAATACTACTTTACACGGTGAGTTCATCAACATGGATTCGAAGCAAAGTCCTCATGCCCCAAAAGGAATCAAAGCTCCTTGCTTGCTTTCACGATCCCCAAAAACTGGAAGCAAGGGGCAGGCCTGTCTATTGTTGCTACACATGTTGATAGTCCTAACCTTAAGGCGAGCCAATGTGACCGTCTCATAGGGTGCTTATTTGACCTTATCATACTCTGAACTAGGTGCGACCGGTATCCAAGCGATCCAAGCTTGGATACCTTCAAGTCGGCGTAGAAACATATGGTGGTGGTATTTGGCACTCATGGCTTGATCGTGATTTATCTTTGGCGGGGAGGATTGTGGTCACACAGCAGGATGGTACCTTCAAATCCAAACTTGTCAAGATTGACAGGCCTCTGTTGCGCATCCCCACCCTTGCAATTCACTGTAAGTCCAAATGCGCCTGATGGTCATGTATCGCTGAATAAGCGTTCAAAATTCCGAAGTGGATAGAGATATCAACACGGCATTCAAATTCAATCAAGAGACCGAATTTGTTCCTATCCTTGGGCTGATTGCTGGTCAATTGAACTCGCCTTCCGAGGGCGAAGATTCAGAGAAGCTCCCGTCTGTCAACACGACAGCCGCTAGCATCCAGGCCAACCATCACCCAGCTCTCCTTTCCGTTCTTGCACAGGAGTTATCGGTGGCAGCGGAAGAGATACATGATTTTGAATTGTGAGTCAAGTCATACAAAGGGCAAACGATTCTGTATTGATTATATTAGGTCACTCTACGATACCCAGCCTGCAGTTTTAGGCGGGATCAATAACGAATTCATTTTCAGTCCACGGATGGACAATCTCGTCTCCTCGTGAGTTCAGAAACAATGTGTGGTCACCGCAAGAAACTGATAGGACATTAGTTTTTGTGCTGTGGAGGCGATTTCAGGACACGTCGCTGAGCCAGCGTTCACCGCCTTGGAAGGAAACGTCAATTGCATCGCGCTCTTTAACCATGAAGAGATCGGCAGCGTCTCTACATCTGGGGCCGAATCCTCCTTGATACCATCTCTTCTTCATCGGCTTTCCCCAACGGCTGCTCTTCTCTCACAGTCTGTTTCCCGGTCGTTCTTAGTTTCGGCTGATATGGGTCATGCCGTTCACCCAAATTACAGCTCGAAGCATGAGGACAACCACAGACCCGTCATGAACGGCGGCATCGTTGTCAAGACCAATGCGAAGCAAAGATATGCTAGTGATGCGATCGGGACTTTCCTTGTCAGGAAACTCGTGGAACGCAGAGGGGGGAAAGTTCAGGAATTCGAAGTCCGGAATGATATGTAAGCAATAAGTTCGTTGCCCCTGAGGGATGGCTGACGGTTTGCACTTAGGGCTTGCGGGTCAACTGTGGGCCCAATGCTATCTAAGTTGGGTATCCGAACTGTCGATGTAGGCAATGCCATGTTGTCTATGCATTCAATTCGGGAGACTGCCGGCTCTTATGACGTCCAGAACGCAATTGATCTCTTTTCCTCGTTTTTCGAAGGATTTTCTGAAGTGGATCGGGCACTCACCGTGGATTGAGGATATAGGGACGAAGGACGTTATGATGTAGGAACTCACTAGCTCACACAAATTCCACACAAATGTATCCGTGATGCAGCAGTTTCTGAGTCGTCAGCTGCGACTGTCATGTATAAAGAGATATCCAATGATGCTATTGTAATTACCAGCAGCGAGGAGGTACCGTCACAGAGGTTGCTGGCACTTGTGGGTCACCGCTTGGCTTTTTTGGTGGTGGGTGCGTTTGTCGAAGTACGGGGAGCCGGTCCAGATAAAACGCTCCGCTTTTTCGCTGTTCGGGAGTAATGAGAAAGTACCCATTCCCGTTCAGCCTCTGTTTGTTCAATGGTACCTTGCCGTATTTCATAAGCTAAAAATATGGGTGAGTGGAGAGCGATTGGTTCTGGGATTGTCATGAGCTGACGTTTCATTTCAAACCGCGGTCCCACTTCCGCCAGTTGAACGTCGCGTGGAATTTTCACGAACACATGATGTCTGGTACCATTCATTCAGTACAAAATTGCAAGTGCAGAGGATGCAGTGCTCTCACCGAAAAGAAATGAAGTCGTTCTCATTTGAGAATGTCATCACCCTTTTACTATCTTCTTTTGGTACAGGGAATAAATATTTGAGTACATCTTGTATTCGTTCTCCCAATTTTGACGTGAATTGTTCGAATATTAGATGGGGATACTGCTCGGAGACGGTCGACGATTTATATGTGCCGATGTCGTGTCGTAGTGCGACGTTGTGCAGTGTAAAATACACCGTGGGCCCGTGGGGGAAATGTGAGACGATCATAGCATCTATTGACGCATGTGTAAGAAAAAGCTGAAAGTTTCGGCCGGTAGGCTTACCAGGTATTCCTCGGTGTTCATGCAGAATTATAAGGTCTGAGATATCGTTGGCGCGACATGCATCTGCCAACTCTTTTACAACATAGTTTCCACGATTTATACGATGTGAGTTGGGGAATACTAGGCGCATTTCCTGAAACACCAAAACAACTCAATCGTGAAACTGTTGGCCTACTCTCGGATGCATACCTTCGAGAATTGTAGCAGTTTTGAACTTGGGTCTCTAGATGTGGTAATGACGATTTTGGGGTCTTGCACACCAGCTCGCGAGTACTCGTTATCGATGTGAGTTGAGGGCTCTGTGAGTGAAAGATGCAAATCTCATTTTCTTCTCTTCGCTACAAGTTTAACATACGACATACCTTCTTGAGCCTCATCAAACGCTAGGTCTTGGCCAAGAGATTTTGCGTCTTTTTTTAGCTCTGTAGGAAGAGACTTTCCGGAGGCCAATGCGTCCTTGAGTTGTCGTTTGCGCTCATAAGTTTGTCTTTCTTGGGCTTCCAAGGATTTGGCGTAGACATATTGTCTGCGTTCACGCGCTTGTCGACGAAGCTAAGGGAAGAGATAAATGTGGCGTATGAGAGTCATTAATTGCATGAGCACCTACCATGGATGATATTCCTGATGCAAAAAGATTGATGTTCTGAAAAGCCGGAGATATGATTCGCGAAGCTTATCGAGGTAAAACTCACTTGGTAGAACAGAACACGTGACCTGATTCGACGGCCATATTCAGAATGCAAGTCGACGTCGACTCTCGACGCGTTACCTTCCATTCATGATATCGATATCAAGGATAATATAACATTTTGGATAATGCTAATCGGAGTGATCAAGCTTCAAGCTTCAAGTCCAATGCATACAAGCTACGAAAGGTACATGAATGATTCTACGTGTATGACATTACGGGCTGAGTAGCGTAATTATATACATATTCTACGGTCGCACCTGAAAGAATGAAATCTATTCAATTGGGAGTTTTAGTTGAAACTTGAAACTTATTATAACGGGACCAAAGTCCAGGCACATAAACAGAGCAAAGAAGAATGATCAGAAATCTTCATTAAGAGTGCTGTGGGCATGATTTAGTTTTGTCAATCGAAAACATGCGATCTACATACAAAATCCGGGAGGGCATCGGACTATTTGAATGACTTTTGTGTGCCCGTGAATACTCGGAAACACGTCTTTCAAAAAAGTTGGCCTTGCTTTGCATTGAGATCATCTCCATGAAATCGAATGGGTTTGGGGATGCATAAACTTTCGGATTTCCCAGATCAACTAAGAGACGATCGGCAACAAATTCAATGTATTGGTTCATGAGTTCTGCATTCATCCCAATTAAGCCCACAGGGAGAGCATCTGCGTTCACATCGTAAGATGGCCAAAAAAGCAATGACTTGATATGCCTGCAGACCTGTCAAAAAATCTTGTTCGATTCGTACAGCTTGGGTGATTATTTTTTGAATCACGTCTGGGTGTGGTCTTCGTTTCAGGTAGCCGAAAAGTAGACAGGCAAAATCCGTATGCATCCCCTCATCGCGGCTTATCAATTCGTTGGAAAATGCCAAGCCGGGCATGAGTCCGCGTTTCTTGAGCCAGAATATGGATGCGAATGAGCCAGAGAAGAAGATGCCCTCGACGGCGGCAAATGCAACCAGACGCTCTCCGAATGTTGATCCCTTATCCGAAATCCAGCGGAGAGCCCAATCTGCCTTCCTTTTGACGCAAGGTATAGTTTCAATCGCATCAAAAAGGTATTCCCGTTCATTGACGTCCTTGATGAGTGTGTCGATCAGGAGCGAGTACGTCTCAGAATGAACGTTCTCAATCATAATTTGATACCCATAAAAACAGCGGGCTTCTGCAATCTGTACTTCATTAGAGAATCGCTCGACTAGGTTTTCGTTCACAATGCCATCGGAGGCAGCAAAGAAGGCTAGAATATGAGATATGAAAAATCGTTCGTTGTCTGTTAGTCGAGTATTCCAATCCAAGATGTCGGAAGACAGATCCATTTCCTCCGCAGTCCAGAAAGATGCTTGCGCTTTCTTGTACATACTCCAGATCTGAAAAGCCATTAAGCTGAAGAATAAAATAATGGGATTTCCGCTGACCTCATGGTGTTGGATGGGGAACAACACAAATCGATGCTGAGACGGAGCGAGAAGAGGTTCTGTTTCTACAAAGCAAATAGCCCCTAACGTTGAAGAAGAAGCAAAAACGAGTATACCTTCAGATGGACACGCTTCATTGTCATTGCTTTGACGTGATGGATCATGATCACAAACACGAATCAAATTCTAAATATAGTGAGTGAGCTTGGAACGGAGCCAAGGGGACAATGACAAGGGGCACCTCTTGAGCTGATACCTTACTCATAGACATGAGAGCAATACTGGATGATAGTTGAGTTGGAGAAAGAGGCAAGGATACCGACTCAGTCACATCACCAGTTCCGTTGGCTCCGATCCCGATCTCGATTCCTAAGTCGCGCCACGCGGGCAGCAGCGGCATGCCACCAATTTCAACTCATTTGTCAGCCTCGGTTAAAAGTTAGTCCATGGACCGCTGGACCGTGTGGATGCATTTCAGGTCTTGGCCAATCAGAATCGAGATGTCGCGTCCACGCGTCCACAATATTCTTCAACAACGCGTCGCGTAAAATGTTGAATTAGCCAAATACGCGCAACGTGAACCGGGTCCATAAAACCTGGTCCATATCCTTTTCCTGTCCTCAACCTTCCCTGTCCAATACTTTTGACTTGTAACATCTCTCTCATATCATCCTTATCATTGTATTCAATGGCCACCACTCCTACCCGCCTTCCTTCCCCTGGCCCTACGCCGAGCAAAAAGGTCAGTGTTTCGTGGCACCTGGACGCGCCTTCGTTTATAACATGACAATTAGGCAGCAGCTGCTATTGCTGCGTTCTCTCTTACTACCCCTACCAAAGTGTCCAAGAAAGCACAGTCACCTGTGCTCGTTGACGACAAACGTCGCTCTGTATCACCTGACTCGCTTGAAGATGAACAATCCGAAAGCGATGAAGAGCCTGAAGATGACCTAGAAGTTCTTCGTAAGAAATTTGTTGGGGAAGTTGATCTGCCGGAGAGTGAGTCCAACACCGAATCACTTATTGGATGCTAGCTCATGATGTTGTCAAGGCGAAGAGCCACTTTTGAAGGACTCCAAACGCCGCTTCGTCCTTTTCCCTATTCAGTATCACGAGGTTGGTTATTGGTGTTCGGGCTTGTGCTTTAACTGACCATAATCAATCAGATATGGCAAATGTACAAGAAAGCAGAAGCGTCCTTCTGGACTGCGGAGGAGATGGACCTATCGAAAGATATTCACGACTGGACCAACCGCATGAATGATAATGAGCGCTACTTCGTCTCACATGTCCTTGCCTTCTTCGCTGCCTCGGATGGTATTGTCAATGAAAATTTGGTTGAGCGTTTCTCGAACGAGGTTCAAGCTGCAGAAGCCCGCTGCTTCTATGGTTTCCAAATCATGATGGAAAATATCCACTCCGAAACCTA
>MU267594.1:0-53183 GCA_021014935.1 Hygrophoropsis aurantiaca
ACCTCCCCCGCCGCCTATTGGTTGGGTTGGCACTCCTTCCCATTCATCAGCAACCCCCATACCACCGCCGCCTCCCCCGCCGCCATTTATGAAAGGCATCGCGTCTACTCCCAGCTCTGCCCCTAGTTCTGCACGCGCTTCGATGTTGTTAGGCGCGAACCTCAATGTTCTTATCTCCGCTCGCAAAGATATGCGTTTCACTCCTGGTACAAAAATGAAACAGTTACAGTGGGATAAACTTCCTCAACAGCAGGTCGGAAAAACACTGTGGAGTAATGACGAACCAGAGAAAGAACAAGAGATGTTAATGAAACTTCAAGCCGACGGTATCTGGTCGGAGATGGAGGAAGACTTCAAAGCTAAGCAGCTAATGATAAATCTTATGGGTATGTTTGTATGTTTACTCCCATCCACTGCTGACCGTTTTCTTCTTAGCGAGGCAACGGCAGGCTGAGCTTAAAAGTGTCCTCGATCCGCAGACTAAAAAGCGTGTCGGTAAGTACAAATCATAAATCCTTTATACTTTGAAGTGACATTGTGAGCAGAAATTTTGATCCAGCGGATAAAAAGACTAGAGCCGGAAGAGATTGCCAGGAAGATTCAGCAGTTTGATCAGGAGACATGTACCGAATTATTTTTAAGCGAGCTCAAACCAGTTCTACCCACACCAGAGCAGGTAAGCCACTATGACAGAATATCCGGCCTTTAATATTCACGGTTCTCAGGTAGGAAAACTGAATGTGTATCGCAATGCCGAACCTGAAGAGCTTGCCGGCTTACATCCTTCGGATCGACTCATGGTAAAGCTCATCCAAATTGACCGACTTGGACCTCGTATAGAGGGCATGCTGTACAAGTGTAAATTCGAGGAGACGTGGTCACTCTTGGACGATGTAAGTTTTCAAAGTTTTAGATAGTCCGATTATCATTTTTCTGATTTTGCACTGTCTTTAGGGCGCGAGGAAAGTCGGAGAGGCAGGCGAGGCTCTTTTACAAGCCAAGCACTTCAAAGAAGTTCTCAACGTGAGCGCAGACATTCCTCCAGTCTATCTGCAGCTCACTCATTTGTTCTAGCTGATCTTAATGATCGGGAATTATATGAATGGCACAGGCATTAAGGGTGGTGCTTTCGGTTTCCGAGTAAGCAGTATCAACAAAGTACCCCAATCTTCTTCCACCAAGTACTTCACATTAACATACTTCTCAGCTGGTTGACACCAAGTCCGTTAACAACACTACACTCCTGCATTTCCTCGAACGCACGATTGCCAAGCACTTCCCAGATATGGAGGAATATCTTGAGGAACTCTCCAAACCTGCTGAAGCTTATAGAGGTGGGTTCCATTCATCTATCGCTATTATGCATGGTCTCATCGCCATTTCAGTGAATATACAGGATATACGGAAAGATCTTGGGGAGTTGCGTGAGGGATTAAAACGCATACGACAAGAATTGAACGAGCACTACACTAATATCGCTCAAAACGATGGTTACAGTCGTCAAATGTGGAACTTCGTCGCGAAAGCCGGCTCGAAACTGGAAGACCTGGTCGACGATGTTAACCACGCCGATACTACTTTCAGTGAAGTAGTTAAGTACTATGGAGAAGATGACAAAAACATGACATCAACGGAGTTCTTTGCCATCTTTAAGACATTTGTAACATCTTATAAGGTGCGCCGAATACACTATCGATAACAGAGATGCTAACTATTTTCAACAGAAATGCAAGAATGAAAATCAGACAGCGGCAGAGGAAAAGCTAGCCATGGAAAAGCGGAAACAGGCCATGGCCGAAAGTAGGATACTTCGTCAAGCCGCCCAGGAGACTGGTCCTCAAGAGGACGACAATGCTGTTCTGGACAATCTCTTGGAAAAGTTACGCAACGGCGATACAGTGGGTCGAAGAACACGCAAAACTCGGCCGAAACCTGACATCCGTGGACCTGCCCCTCTGATTAACCCTTCAATTGCAGAGGTTTCGAGTGGAGCACCAGGAGACGTGGCACGCGATATGTTGGCTCGGTTAAAAGCCGGTGGATTTGATACTTCTGTGCCCCTTTCTCCCACAACGCCTACACCTCGGAGACGGACGCGGCGCAGGACGGAGATTCTGAGCGATAATGGGGATTCGCAGTCTGAATATGCGTCGCCTGTGGTGAGCTTGAGAGATTTGCCTAGTAGCTCGGATATACCAGCAGACCAAGAGTCTGCGATGGACATACAATGACATTATTGATTATATCTCTTAGATATCATATTTTTCCTATCTGCCTGTATTTTATCTGCTCTCATACTTAGTAGTTCACTCCACCTACACCTACACTGGCATTTGCATTTACACCAAATGATTTCCCGAGCCTGTTGTTTGCGCGTGTTGGTTCAGAAAGCGAGGCGAACGTTCAAAAAGAACGAATTGACCTTCCGAATCCCTCTGCACTTTTATAATTATATCCCGTCCACGGATAATCAAACATGGTCTCTCCTTTAGTTCTCATTTCTGCTGCACTCGTTCCTTTCGTGCAAGCTCAATCCAATCCCACCTTAGATATCGCTGCCATTGAAGCCCACTTTGCTGGCGCGGGTCTGACGCCGTCGCTCCTTCCATCTTTCAACCCGACTGCCGCGTTGACAGTTACATACACTGGCGTAGGGAATATCTCGCCGGGTCAGGCATTGACCCAAGCGCGTATGTCGTCCTTGTCACGTTCAGTGCTTATCTGATATGCTGCGTGCAGAGGTGCAAACCGCACCAACTCTCCTTCTCGAGCCCGCCAACTCCTCGGTACCATTTACCGGAAAGTACACTCTTATAATGGCTGACGCAGGTCCGCCCGGTACTGATGAGACCAAGGGCCAAACACGCCACTGGCTCGTTAACGGGGCAACGGTTTCAGGTACTTACATCCCTTCTGCTTATTTCCCGGCGAATTGCGTGACCCGACATGCTATATAGCTGGAAACACCGTCTCTCTTGACGGTGCTACCGCAATAACCGAATATGCAGGTCCTGCCCCACCATCTGGTAGTGGCGTGCATCGGTAACTTGTTCAGATTCATATCTTTTCACAGAAACTGATGCGACACCGTCGTAAGTTACGTGATCATGTTGTTCGTCCAACCTGCTATGTTTGTGCCTCCGACGGGATTCAACCAGCCTAACATGGGGGTATCGGTTTTTAACCTTGAAGACTATGTGACGGTCAGTGTACCGTAATCCAACAATCTCAAGTATGTAACTTACCAACTCTTGTCAGAGTGCCAATTTAGGAACTCCAGTGGCAGTCAGTTATTTATTCACCAACCATTACGCAATTCATCTCACCCAATATTACTTATATATATATAGGGCAACTATTTAACCGTTGAGGAAGGCACAGCGACTTTTTCTGCATCTCCAACGACGGCCATAGTTTCGTCAACACTTTCCGGAATGTCAACAGCAAGTAAATCTTCCCCGTCAAATGCACCCAGCGGTGGTGCTGCAGCTCAAACACCGCATGCGAACAGTGCATTCCAAATAACAGGAAGTTCTTTCAATGGATTGCTAGCTTTCGTCTTCGGGTTTTTGATAGTTTGAAAATCATTAATTTGTTTCCGTGACACTGTTTATGTTCGTTTTTGTAATTCACTTATCCGTATCTGGACTACAAAGGAATAAAAGCATGCAAGCATATCCAAAAATTGTCTAACGAAACTAAGATGATAATCATTTTTTTTATCAACTCCCATAACGTTCCCGGGCCTGTCTCAAATGCAAGTTGAGTAATTGGACAATGGCTAGTTCTATCGTTTTTCTCCAAAATTGCATGGTACTCACCGCATCCTGCGCCATATGCACATAACCAGTGTAGCCTTCGGCATACTTGCCTATCTCTTTTCCTTTCGAAGCTCCCAACCCAACACCTTGCGTATAAATTGCAGTTTGTCTGAAAAAAGGCTGGTTAATAAACGGGGACACGAAAGCAATTAGAAAAGCGTACATAGGGTCGACTCTGCCATCACCACTAGATCCTAATCCAGACCCTTCTTTCCACCCCATCATCTTCAGCATCTTGTTACCGACATTGGTTGCATCTTGGCTGGGAATGACAGCGGGAGGCGGGGGAGAGGGGGGCGGAGGGGGACCATCAGCTTGTCGTTTTTTCTTTGCAGAGCTAGTGGTGTCTTTCTCCGGAAGTGGGATGTCGGGCTGATTATGCATAATTCGCCGTTCGGAGGCTCTATCCCGATATTTAGGTTGATCCACGGCCTTGGAAGATGCTGTAGTTTGCTTCGCAGTATTCGCTTTCTGACGTGCGATTTCCCGCAAATTGGTGTCCTTGAAGTTTTTCTGCAGAGATCCACCAGAGTGACAGGATAGAAAAAAAGTACGTTAGACCAGCCTTGAAGAAAAATATATGGGGTGAAGTTGGAAAGCGAGCCTTATGTAGTTCTGATTCCTTATTGTGTCGCTTCAATTGATCCGTACTCTTGAATTGCCTTGCACAGAGCAAACAGGTCATAGCAGCAGTGTCCGAGAACTCAAATTCGGCTTCTGGAGGATCTGGAGTGGCGGCAGTTGATGATATCGCAGAAGTCAGTGCGGGAGCGATGAGAGCCTGGACACTCTGTGAGTGAGCATCATCCTAGTATATTTGAGAATCAAGAAAGAGATAAATCATCATTATTACCGGAAGATGCTTCGTCGAGTCTTCTTTGAGTTCTTCTTGAACTTGATTCCATTTCTGAATGTTATTGACGACCTGCAGGGTGTAAAACAGGGATAGTTTGAGAATGACAACAGTCCAACCTTCTTGCTAGTGATCAAAGGGGCGACTTTTTTTACTGTAATGGCTGTAGCAAACGATGAAGGTCAAAGGAGGATCCAGCTGTCTAACTTAAAAAAAGACGACCTTTGCTATCGTCTGCCGTGGACTGCTCATCTACATCATCATCGGCAGCAAAGTCTTCAGCGGAGAACCCCAGAGTCATTGCAGGAGGTGCCTTGGGTCCCGTAAGTGATACAAGCGATTTGGTGTTTGTTGGGCCACCCTTGTTGAAGTTCAGTGTCACGGGTTTGTCAGATATCGGAAGGATAGATGGAGCTGGTGGTTTCTTGATCGTGTCATCTATAAATGCTAGAATTAGCTTGTTAAAGCTTCTAAATCTCATATGTAGCGAACCTTTTGCTTTTTTCTTTTCCTTCTTATCTTTGGTAGGCTCAGACATGGATTGAGTTTGAGGTTGGACAGGTTCCTCGACCTTGAACTCCAGGACAGCAACTGTTGCTGACTCATCCCAATATTTGACAAATGTATTCTCGACGCCTCCAAGGTGCATTGAGGATGGAATTGCGGTCTCGTCCCGCAGCATATAGTCTGCTACCGGCTGGAACGAATATGGGTGGGCAAAAGAAGCAGCAACCGGACGATCGGATATTCGAAAACCAGATGGGTGTATTTGAGATGACATGCTATTTGCGAGAACAGCAGAAGCCGACTGAGTACGAATCAGCTATATGATACGATAGCAAAGACACAAGCTAATGATTACCTGAACGTCGATAAACTCGACGAATGCAAATCCAAAACTGGCCATTGTAACCTTGTCCTTGATCAAAACGATCCTTTTCATACCCTTGGCACCTTGTTTGCCAAATCCAGCAGAATTGATCATGGCTTGAGCAATAGCTTGGGGGCCAGAAAGCGGATCAAGTCCACGAAACAGCAATACAGGTACCTGAGCATTCCCAATATCACGAGTACCATCATTCAAGTTTTGACGTTGTCGACTTTTCTCATGGGGCGTGGCGCTTTGGGAGTAGTCAATTTTGACCCGTCGGCCATTGTGTGGGATGCCAGTCTCCAAGGCCTTGTAGAAGGTAGCAGAAGCGGAGGCTCCATGAGAGGCCGGCGGAGGGACTTGAATAAATGGAAAGAGTGGGTCCACGAATGCACGAGCGTGTTCAACAGTAGGAAACTGGGCGAAGCCGAAGCCCTTTGAAAGACCTTTGAAAATCGAACGGCGAAGGAATGGTCAATGCATGCTCAGATATAAATACGAATGGGCAAGTGCCTGTTGATCTATCTCTTATTATGGTGACGGTCTCGATGTTGCACCCATTGTTAGAAAGGTATGCCTGGAGCTAAAAGTGCACTCGATTCAGCTGGGTAAACGAAGGGCATTGGAAGCTTTCGACAAACATCTGCTTCGGAAAAATCAGGGTCTAAACCCAGGAATATGACATGAGGACTGGGTTCGCTCGGAACAAGGCGCTTTTTACTCTGGAAGCCTTTCTGACCGCGGTCATCGTGCGAGTAGTCTTGAAAATGGTCATTATGTTTTCCCTGGCCAGAGCCAGTGTCATAATTAGAGTCATCGTAGGATTGATCAGCACCATATCCCTATTGAACAATAGGTGAATGTCCAGGATAAACCAAGCAAGTTATTACGAACGCCGTTGTTAAATTTTCTGCGTTTCCCTTCGCCGTAATAGTCGTCTTCTCTTCCTCTAATATTGCCTCTGTCGGATCCACCCCATGAGTTGTTTTCACCCCACGAGTCTTTACCTTGATCCCAATCACGATTATAAGCCATAGAAATTATCCAAGCGAAGGAGAGCAAGAAGATGTTATACTAGTTCGGAGCAAGCGTGGAGTCGAAATTCAATACAAGGTGGACCAAACAAGGTGCAACAACTTCTGATCTCTACCACCATGGCAGGCCACTGTGAGTTCTGTTTTTGCTTGGAATAATGACGCTGAAAAGTAATTATCATTTAAGCCTTTGTGCAGGTATGTTCCGAATTATAAGAGCCTTTATAATATTGAATTGACCTTGTGCAGCTTGATCCCGCAATTGAGCGATGGAACCGTATGGTATGTAGTTAACCGTCGGTCTCTAACCACGGCTCACAACATATGATGTTCAGCGAGAGGATGCCTACACGCATTTTAGATTTACCCGACGCACAACTTGGGTGGCACTCTGCGGCTTCGTACTCGTTCCCGGAACCATCTATTATCTCGCATCGCAAACACATGTATGCGTAGCTATTTGTATTATGATTAATATAAGCTAATATCTTCCCACAGTTGAAATGGAACTGGACAGGCAAAAGAAAAGACCAAGCCCTTACTGTGTCTCAGCCCTGATCGAGCAGAGTATTTCTCCCCAACGCTTTTTACAAAGCACCATACCGATGAAATGCCTCGCAACTAGAATCTTTTGCATAGTTCTATAGCCATTTTACATCCGCCTCCCACCACTGAACTTAGTAAAGCGTGTGCCGGAGCTCTTTGAGAGTGCTGTTCGACGGCAGTGTCTAGGTGTTCTAATTCGTCATCTCGCAATTCTCTGATCACGTCCTTTAATAACGTTATACTGGGGTGGGACGAAGGTAATGACTCGAAATCCTTGAGCTGACTGAAAATGTAAAGCATTACTTTACCACAATATTGATACTTCCTGAGGGTGACTCACTCATCATAGTGTTCGCCGATAACTGTTTCGACGGCCTCCGTACATGCCATAGCTGCCTCTTTTCCCATTAAAGCTGTCGCTGCCCCCAGAGCAAATCCAGCTGCTTTAGCAACATCAGAAAGCATCGTTGGTCGGATGCGGTGTTGCACTTGAAGTTTGTCCATAACCACTAAATGACGTTTCTCCTGGTCCCACATTTCCTACATTACAGAAATCAAGTTAATATATGATTAGTGGCAGGAATTGGAAAAGCCAACTTGTATAAGAGGTGCAACCATAGGATCACGACCTAGTACAGCCATTTGACCATGATATATCCAGTTCGCGGCAATTTCACCAGCATGGTCTACACGGAGAGCAGTATCCAAAATATGCCGCTGTTCCAGTGTAACAGTGGGAGTTGTGGATACTGCTACATGCTGGTCCTGTAATGGATCTGTATAAAATGCAGAAGCCCTGGTTGAAAGTGTGCGTGTTTTAGACCAGGAAGTGTTCAATATTCGTCTCTGTGTGCAAACCAGCATGTCTCTCCAAGGAAATTGAACAAAAGAAAAGCACTAGCGGCATTTGCCGTTTAAACCAATATGTATCATACTTGTACTTGACCTGTACCATCATTGGCACTCTGGCGGTTACGGATTCTATCCTGCCACGAATATCACTACAACTACGGCGGCCATGTTCACAAAGTTTCCACACAAGTTTACTACGCCTTTTGGTTTGTTAACTGATGAGGCGAAACTTGCATTCCGGAGTCGTCCCGAGGGAATCTCTAAATTGGCTTCTGTGCGGGTGCGTGGCTGTCTGACTTCAGGCTTAATGGCTGCATCGCGCTTGCTTATATGTAAAACGTGTATTTCCAGAATATATCCGAGTCTGATGCATATTGGGATCAAGTCGGTCCTTTACCCTCGACGTCACTTGCAGACTTCACTCAATAACCATTGTTCCTAACAGTACTTTACTCTATTCGACACACCTTCTGATGTCTTCTCACTCATATCTCCCAATGATAGTATGTTCAGTGATATTTGATCTGCGACAGTATGACTTAATTACCTCCTCTTACAGTTCGTCGAGCGCTCCTGGATGCTCCCGAAAATATCATCACTTTGATTCGAGTTGTCACTTCTCGTTTGTTTAACCTCGTGTCCGACCATACGTTTCCCTCTCCATCCAACCCATCTGTTGCATCATACGCAACATCGTTTATCAAAGCCAACTCCTCAGAGCGCAACACTACCAAGGAGGTTTTGAACAGTATACGGGTCCTTTCGCGGATATTCCCAGTGGTATTTGAAGTCGAAGGAGAATCTAACACATTCGAGCTCGAAGTTCTGTGGAAAAAGATAGAAGTGGAAGAAGACAGAGAAACCACCACTGCTACTAATTCGGAAGCTCCTCAATTCGTTATAGAAGACGAGGATGAAGGTGATGGCGATGGCGAGACTACAGCAACAGGCACCGTGCCCAAAGCTTCAGATAAACACAAGCCAAAGAAAACCTTGCCATCACTAGGCGAGAAGCTGTTTACCTGCATAAACGATCTTTTATTTTGCTGCGGCTTCACTCTTCCCACTAAAATTCAAGTTGATCATTATAAAATCAACTACAGTTGAATTGCTCATATTGCATAGCGTCGGGACCCCTTCAAACCCTATGCAATATTAGGGGTTATGCATCACCATAAGGTCACATGACATGACTTGTGTGACTTTGCCAACAGAAACTGTCACACTGACCCCTTAATTAGGGTTTACTTGCTCTCTCGGATCAAATTTAGCGAGAATATCTAATAATAATCTATTGTGGGGGGTCGTGGAGTGTGCATCAGCTCGTGAGGTGACTTTTTGCCGTTTGCATACGGTTAGTTTGCCTCCTGATAATGCATAATGGCAGGGAGGCACCTGAGTCAATCCGATGCATTATTCGTTATGCAAAATTTTGCATTTTCCCTGCGTCCCAAGGCGGGACCCACCCAAAGTCGATGCATCATGAGATTTATGCATTACAACGTGATGCATTACGAGCAATTCAACTGTATGTTATTTGGTGAGTGGGAAATCACTATTCATCATATGATCTACTCACAAATAAATATCCTATAGGGAGAAAGGTGTTGGTTCGACAAGTGACCCTGGCCCAAATCACGCTTATGACTCGAACAAGACCGAAGTACTTCGGCTCTTCCTTATCCTCCTCTCACGTCAGATCTACGTCTCGCCACCTTCTTTCTTTAACAAGCCGTCATTTTATAGTTTGCACGTCGTTAAGAAGACACCTCGCCGAGACGTTTTGACGCTGTTATGCTCATTGCTTAATACTGCCATGAATTCGTGCACTACAAATGGTAGTACGATCGGGAGCGTTACCGGGAAATTGCCGTACAACCACCTCGTCTTTAAAGGTGAAGATCCGCGATCTGCACTTGTAGACATGTGCTTCCAGGTTTTGTGTGTTCTACTCGACTTTCAAAGTGGTCCCGCCAAGGATGTGGCCACTGAGAACGGAGATAGCAGTACCTCGACACCAACTGCCCAGACGAATGCATTCCGCTACTTCTTGGCAAAATTGGTGCGATACCCTGCAATTTCTTATATATCCTCATGTTCACCTTCTGTAGCATCGAGTTCAAGATTTTTCTTTCATTCTAGAAGGGATCTGCGGTCTATTCGAACAAAATCTAGCGATATCGAACGACTTACTTCCCGGATCCCGAAAGTCTGTTCCCTACGTTCCTGAAGCAGGTAGGCAACATGGTTCAAATTATGTTGCTCATCGTCTCATAGTTATCAGTCATATTCTTTTGGAAAGTCACTGAACTTAACAAGGTTAGCGAATGTACCATTTCTTAATGCCTTGTCTACTGATGATTCCGGATTTCAGAAATTCCGAGCGTATCTTTTGGATTCAGACAAGGTCATCGATATCCTGGCTTATCTTTTGTGCTATGCACTCGAGATTAAGGATAAACCTCGTAAGGTTTTTAAAATGATAGACCCTATTTGATGCTGAACTCGCTGTGTCAGAGCAACATGGCCTTTGTAGAGCGCTTTCGTATATTATTCAGACGCTATCCGCTGAGCCCGCTTTCGGCAACAAACTAACATCGCCTGTCAAAATACAAATACCAACTAAGTGGGCATCGTCTGGGACTGCAGCAGACTTTATGATAAATGTATGTGCCTTAAAAAAGCGAATTTTGTACATACTGACATGTCCAAGTCAATATATTTCATCATTGCAACTACATCTGGTGCCCTCAATTCGATATATCCTGCTCTCATTATTGCATTGTCGAATATTGCTCCGTATTTCAGGAACTTATCAGTGGTTGCGTCAACTCGACTTGTGCAGCTCTTCAAGTCTTTCTCCAATCCTTTGTTCCTCCTTTCGGACGAGAGTCATCCGAGATTGTTATTCTTCATGTCGGTATAAGCCCTGTCATCGACATCGAAATACTCAAAAAATTTTGTAGGCTGGACGTGTTCAATTCCGTCATTTTTCACCATTTATCTGACAATCCAAAT
The DNA here is from genome assembly GCA_021014935.1 of Hygrophoropsis aurantiaca. Taxonomy (NCBI): domain Eukaryota; kingdom Fungi; phylum Basidiomycota; class Agaricomycetes; order Boletales; family Hygrophoropsidaceae; genus Hygrophoropsis; species Hygrophoropsis aurantiaca. Next base: position 10,996 of record MU267594.1, read on the forward strand.
TTACTTTACGCTATTCTCGGTGCCCACAAAACATTCGAAGATCTGGGTACTTTCACTCTGTCACGAGGCTTACGTGAAATCACGCGCGTACAGCTGATTAGAGAAGACCAAGACCGTCAAACAGAACGTGGGGGGAAAACCGATAGGAGCAATTTCGGAGGCGATACAGAAGATGCTCATGCGGAGAAGACTCGGCTTCTTCGCAGCGAGAGCAATAATGCGATTGATTCCCCGACAGATTCACCCATCTATATATCTGCTGATGCCAATGATCTGGAATACAACTCCAGCGATGATCCAGCTATGATTCGTCCCCTGATGTCACCGACCTCGGAAGCCCCGACAACAAGTAACACAACGGGCACCACCTCTGAAAAAGCAAAAGGCAAAATGAGGGAGCGCAGGTCGGTATCGCTTGATGCGACGAGCAGTGTGGAGCGAATTTCTGCTGCAGGAATCGGAAGGAATGGATTTTTGCCTACTCAAGAATGGGTACGACCGGTGTTTTCTCTTTTTGCATTATAACTAATTGTCTTTCCCAGGTGACATCGTGGCAACAGGGGTAAGATCCCAGTGGTTTATGACGCACTTTGGCTGATGCGTTAGCAGATTACCATTGGATACCGTTATGCTCGTGATTTCCGAGTTATTACCGAAGATACAAAGCCTCCAAGCTGGTCGCCAGAAAGTCAACACTACAGGCGCTATCACAGACTTCCTCCAAAGTGTGACTCTAGTCGGCATACTTCCCCCTGCACCTCCTATTTCTCTTCGCCGGTTTTTGGTAAGTGTGCCTTCTGATACAAAATATTATACCTAATGAACAAGTGGCTATCAGTGGTCCGACGCATCTATAGTGTGGCTAACATCGCTGATATGGGGAGAGATCTATGTGCATGGCATGTCACCTCTTGGGATTTGGAACTCGACAAATGTTCGTCTGTTCTTTGTCAAACATACACAAACGCAACAGCGACAAATCACGGAGACAGTATCGAGTGTCGTTGGGGGTCTTTTCTCTCCAACAAGACAAAGACCCGACCGTACTTAGATTGGAGGTTATATACTAATAGTAGAGTGATACTTGGAGCAATAAGGTTGGACAATGCGCGCGTTATCTATCAACGACATACTGCTGTTCTACAAATCTACTAGCAACTTTTTTCTGTTTGACAATTGGGCCTGTTGCTCTCAGAGCCCTCTGGCGGTACTGCAAATTCATTGTTTTCGTATTTTTGAAGCTTTATACCACATATACACTTACGACATGGCAGTTCACACCACCCGATGTCCGAGTCAGTGTGCTTCCTCGATGCAGTGAAGTTTGACTTAGAAATTGGCTTATCTTATGTCCAGTTCTCTAACGGAAGCTGATGAGTTTTCATAGCATATCTCTCGTGCATCAGCTCACTGGACACCAGAAAGCAGCGCTTGCCAAAGGCAAGTTGTTCTTGGAGCTCTCTTACTTCTATACATATTCAATATAAAGCGCTCTAGGTGGTTTCTCCGACTTATCACAATTGCTCCTCGCTACTACCAGCGATATATCGCGAAATTGTCATCTCTCACCTCAAGAAGTTCACAAGATCGTGGAGATTGTGTGCAAACAATATACCAAACCTCTTATCTCGATCTCAGAAATACACAACCAAGGATCAGAAAGCTTTACAACTGGAGATGTAGAACTGGATATCGTCATCGGAGGAGGCATCAAAACCGGCATGATATGGGAAATCGTAGGCGAAAGGTGAGGCTTGGCTGCTCCAATATCCGTTTTTAAAATACTAACAATGTGTCAGCGCTGCTGGTAAAACTCAAGTTGCTCTCCAGCTGTGTTTGGCTGTACAATTGCCGTTCAGCCTGGGTGGTATCGGAGGCTCAGCTTGTTACTTGACAATAGCCTCGAAGCTGCCTACTACACGTATGGAGCAACTGCTGAATACCCACCCATTGTTTTCCCCATCAGTATGCAGCATGGCCGACGTCCAAACTCTCTCAACGCCCACTATTGATAGGCTCATCTTTGTCCTGTCTAACATGCTTCCCAATCTCATCTCCAATAGAGCTCAAGATAAATCTGTCAAGCCTGTCAAGCTGATCATAATCGATGCGGTAGCGGAACTGTTCCACTCCCTTGGGCGAACAACAACCAAGACGTTGGTCGAACGTTCGCGACAACTGTCTGAAATTTCAACGCTTCTTCACTCTCTTGCCAGTCAACATCAGATTGCCATCCTTGTCTTGAATGAGGTCATCGACGTTGTGGACCGAGGCTCCGATGACAATATGGAGGATATGAGCTATCGAGACCAATCTCGGTGGTTTAGTCGCGGCGACAGCATACCCGGCGAGGATAGGAAAGAAGCTACCTTGGGACTAGTATGGGCTAACCAAGTAAACGCCCGCATATTTCTTACACGTACTGGGCGGCGTCGGTACCTAGAGGAATCCGCCCACGGTCGATCCAAAAAATCGCATGATCATACAGTATCTTCTGGATCTGGCGTGGCTCAAATGGAGGCTCAGCCAGACCTCATCAGACGCTTAAATGTTATCTTCAGCTCCGTCAGCGCTCCTGTTTCTTGTGACTACATCGTTACCGCTGCAGGTGTTTCGGTGGTTCCTGACACTATTATCCCTCTTTTTGTCAACGAACGTGGATTAGCTTGGAAAACTCCCCAGCAAGTCATTCCCGCTATTGCATCGGAAAGGTCTTCAAATGAACATCCTTTACAACCGCAGCCAGAACATTCACAAGTGTCCCCTCTGGACATTGGTTGCCTGGAAGACAATCACAGTGAAGATGAGCGACCCCACACCCCTCCACATGAATCGGGAGACGACGAGTGGGACAGTTTCTGGGCGCAGAACGATTTACCAAACGATGCGTACACACAAAGCGATGTTTTGTCGAGCAACAGCACAGTGTAAATGTTGATTGAATATAATCTAACAACAGGGATACACATAAGAAATACATTCACAGATAAGAAGATTTGACAAAACAATGTTATCGCTACTGCTACATGTTACTGCTTCCCTAGGAACAACAAAATATGAAGGATCTGACACTTCATATGGAGATATCTGACCAGTGACTCCAAGCATCTGCATCCATCTTTTCGGATCTGACCTTTCTGGTGGGGAAAGCTGTATACATATCACCCATCTCAACATCAATGGGGAATCGTGGATGATAATGGGAGCTCGGGGCCTTGTTAGGAACATGGCGCGGCGTGACTTTAACGGCTCCCGGCAATTTATCAATGTATGCGATAATAAACCCGATGATTGCTACAGAAATTTCGTGAGTGAGAGCCACAGCGAAAAGATTTAGGGGACGTACCAAAAACGGCTGCCATATAAGACAACACCAGCACTATGAATCCCAAGGTGCAACCACCATCCTGGGCAAAATCATCGCAAAGGCCGTGGCGATTGTCTTGAGTGGCGCGTGCTGTTAATACAGCCGCAGGTACTATGTAGATTTATTCCATTAGCGCACAAATATTGCCGGAAAGAACATATACATACTAATGCTTGAAAGCCACAAGGAACCAAATGTTACAAGACTCCTAGTATTGCTCGCCTCGGCGTGTCGATTGATATACTTGAAGAGTAACCTACGGAGAGGATAAGAGTTGGAGGGTAGGGTTGCGGTAACAGACTTACGCAATTGGCAAAATTAAGAAGGAAAGGATGTTGGAAATGACAGCGACCGCTTCAAACGCTAGATTGAACGTGAATGAAAAGTCGAAATAGAAAGATAATCCATTGACCAACGTACGTCCACCTGTCCCGGCTACGAAAGTTAACATAGAAATCACCACTGCGCCAACATGGCAAACGAGAATAAGGACTGGGCGGCAAAGTTGAGCATAAATGCGAATGGGAATAACCATGACATACATTGGAGAAGACCACGATAATGAGCGAGCGAGAACGGCATATTGTCGCAGACAGCCTATGCGCGTTAATGATAAATGAAATGAATGTGAGGATACTGACAGATGGGCTGCAGAACGTGAAGCGATGAACTGTGGATCTATCCTTAGCACTGGGCTGCTTTTATGTGCCAGTGGAGCCTGGTGGTGGTGGCATCCACTATCCACTATAGGTGGTTTGAGCCACATCCTGTCAAAGCACATTGTGGAAAGCCCGTCTGGGATCGATGATAAAACCAACCTAAAGCCATTGTTCTATCCAAGTTGGGGGTGAAGCTTTGAAGCTCAGTGAAACAGTATCAAACGGAAATGAATCATGCGTGGAGGTGCCTAATGCGACAACTCACCTTTCGGCGACGAACTTTTCGAGTTACAAATTTTGCATCAACCGCCCTGCTTACCGTTGTGATATCGGGAGATATGTGATATGAATAACATGCAAGGAACCCGACAAAATAAAGAATATCACGACGAACCCATATCCTTTCCCGTTCCCTGAGATTGTTCACCATTGAGTTGTACAATTCAGCTTTCAGCGAGTATCATTTGCTGCTGCTGGGTGAGCTAACAAGAATAACTCTCCATCAGACTTTATCAGAGCAGTGTAAACGATTGGTCGACCGGCCACAGTACATAGCTGCGAGTGTAGTTCAGTTAGACCTGTCTCAAATTTGACATTGACAAAGCTTTGCATTTTCCAGATACTCGACAGACTCTCAGCGTTCGATGTTTGATAATGGATATTAATGAATCATCATGAAGAAGATGAAAATCTGGTCCCCTGGGCTAAGCATAGTCTCCCGTAGACAGACCATATAGAATGAAGACAGTCGTTCCTTCTATATGAAGGCTAAGCATGTAATGGTCAAAAGTCCTGACTGACACGGTCGTTGCGGAATTTGAATTCCAAGCTTGAAGTTGATGCACATGTCCAGTTTGGGGACAAAGTTGCAAGATCGTTTCGAGATCAATAATTATCCATGTAGATTGCTTTCGATTTCAGCGTAAGGAAAATAGTAAAATCAGAAACACAAGTAAAATACAGCGGTGAGCAAGACGAGGAAGACAGGCAAGGGGTATGGGTTGGCGCAGACGTAAGTGAGAGATAGGGGATTGACAAGGATAACCGAGATGCCCTCTATTGCCTCAGACTATAACTCGATCAAGTGTGTGATGCCATCAACTGGGTTCGCTTGTCGTGGCATTTTCATAGCTCAATCCAACCTTCTTGCCCAAATGTATTCTCACCAGAATAGCTTACATACAGGAAGTTGTCCTCGTCTCTGCAAGGACCATCAGTTGATATGAGAGAACTGATCAGTTGATGAATTGCGCACTTATGTTCCTCGTAGATTGCGCTCATGAGTGCTGCTGTCGGAGGTAAAACTTCATCAACGAATATGAAGATGGCTTTCTCAGGTGCTAGTTTGATACGCTTGCGGATGACGTATACGAACTGACCAACAGTCAGATCCTGAGTGGCGTGCAGAAGTAAATATTAGTAGATCAGTTAAATCAGAACATTAACAAAGTATAATGATCCACACCGACGGCACTAGATATTTCTTCTTGTCGATGGTAGGAATATCAGTACGGTCTGCCTTCTCGCAGATAACCTGTATCGATGGTATATGCCATCAGACGACGAAGTTAGACTGAGTACATGGGGTACATACAGGGATGCGGTCTGGATATTTCTGTCTAATGCGTTCTGCTTCTTGCTTGCGCTTCTCTACGAACACCAAGGAGTCAGTATGCTGCGCCCTGGGGCCACAGGTGACATGTTGCGCACCGAAAGGGTGTTCGTCTTTGAATTTCGACCTCATTTTCCAAGCTTGATATGTTCAACGATTTGTGTGGGGAGAAGATCTCAGTTGTGAGTTGACGTGAGGCGATAGAGATGCTCGTGGTCAGCGTTCAGGATAAGTCGTGAACGGGGCTTTCAAAGCCTCCTCGCTGACTTGGGCATGTTCCGACACAACACAGCCAAACACAGACCACCCAAAGAATCTCCATTTATCTTCCTTTCAAGGCTCACTGTAAATATTGACTCAAGTACACAGCTCCCTGGGCTCTGGCGTGATGCCAATATAAATTAAAATAATCTGCGAATGGAGACCATCCACGATGCTACATTACACTGGATAAATAGATATCAGACAGAATAGGTAAAGAGTGTACATGTGTTACACTTCATCATGGCAGCAGAATAAAATCATCACCTTCGAGCGTCATTTCCCATACCTGCAGCCATACCTGTAGCCATTGCACCACCCATCAGAGAGCCAGGTCCCTCGATAGGAGCGAAAACGGTCTTGTTCCCATACGCTTGAATTCTCGAAACTTCTACGCGCCTCATCTCCATTTCACGTGCAAACTGATCAACAACATCTGCATCTGCCCTAGCCTTGATTTTAATAGCTTCTGCGTCGGCTTCAGCAGTTAGACGGATAGCCTCTGCTTGTGCAAACGCTTCAATCTTTGTGCGTTCTGCCTGGGCTTTGGCAGCAGCGATTACGCTATATGCTTCTGAGTCGGCTTGAGTCTGTAAAAAGCACATTGAGAGATATCACTGTAGATGGACGATTACGCGTACATTGCGGGTTTGAGCTTTAATCCGAGCAACTGCAAGAGCTCCCTCCTCTTGTTTTACCTTGTTGCTGTTCTCTCTGTCAACGTTCTACGAAGGCTGTTAGTTGATCCGCTGCAAAAAGCCCAAAATAAATGCACACACAGCAGCCTCGACTTGAGCTTGAAGTGCTCGGGTTGTCAATTTATCCATAGTTGACGCGATTTCGCCTAAAAGACACGATTAATGGAACAGTTCATTGCACCAATTGGCAACACAATAGACTGCGCACCCTTGAATTGACGATCGATCACAGCTGTTGAGCGACGATCAGATATCCAATCACAAAAAATTGGCCAGGTAAATACCAAGATCCTTCAAGACGATCCCATATTCCAACGCAGCCTCGTGCATTTCATCCATTGCCCTTGTTCTGAGGGCATCCAAGAACGCGGAAGATGGATCTGAACCGTCCTCTAGGTTATCGGGACCAAGGGAACGTTGCTTTACCATGGAGCTGTAATCCACTGATAAAAAGTCAGGAAGGATGTTTCACATGATCAACGTAATCCATACAGTGAGCGACGATCTGCGTGAGGATTGACTGTGTCTTGTCCCTGGAGGTCGTGTCAGATACTGCAGGAAGAAGATGTTGGAAACATACCGAAGTGCATCATATGGAGTCACGTATCCGTGGGTCGTTAACTTTGGAGCTAATCAGTATCATTTGTGACCGGAAGTCTCGTTTGTATTTACTTTGAGAGGTTCAACCAATTGCCTGCATGCCTCATTGAGAGAACTGGTCAATATAAGACGGTGATCAAAGCTCACCATTTCAAATAGATTCTAAGTCCGACGGGGACTTGATCTCTCGTGAATCTATATTTCTTGTGAGTCTGATTTCTTTGCAGAAAATGCAATTATGGCACGGACATATCTTTGGTTGGCATCTCTAATTGGTTCTCTCCGAGGGTATAAAGTCCACGAAGCGTCACATTGGGATTAGTGATATAATGCTGTCCAGCAGGGAGGAGTTCGAGATCATCTCCTCGCTGGAGGATAGCGCAGTTACTTGCGGGGATGTTTAGGCTATATCACAAAATATGAACGTCAGCAGACATGCAACGAATGATGGGCTGAGTAATGGCTCACAAAAGGGCAACAACGTATTCTTGTTCAAGTTTCGCGCCTATTCTGCTTTTCATCCGAACCTCGTATGTACTGCAGAGATGTCGTCAGGTGTGAAACAAGAATTGTAAGCGAATGTACTTACGAGCCTAACACGGCGCCAGTAACAGTATCCTTGATAATCGTAGGCAAATGGGTTTGATCAACAATGGCGAGAACATTGTAGGTACCCTCAATAGCATATGCCACAAAACCACTATTTTTGATTACAAAAATCCGATTCTTTGGCAGTCATTCAGCGAAAACATTCTACTGGTAACACGAACCATCATACCTGAGGATCAGAGACCACAGCAGCCTGGTTTTGAGACACTTGAACGATGGTCAATCCTTGGAACTCGATGGCTGTGTCGGAAACTACACAGATGTCAGTGAAGGAAGTCTATTTGACCTGGGGTCCAACTCACGTCCTTTGGTCCCATGCCAGGTTCGTGCCCACCAGTTGCGGAGAGGGAAGCCGGGGTAACGACCCGGGCGAACCAAAACCTTTGGCAGCCCACCATGATTGATCAATCCCAAAGTCCCAGGAGGCACTTCCTTGCCAATCCAATCGGTTGGTGACTGATGAAGGAGTCATATATATGGTAAAACAAGACGCAAAGAGATTATCTGACCTTCCTCGAGAGTATTCTATTCCGACCGGACTAAAAGTAACCAGGATATTGATGGGTAAGAGACTGGTCACAGAAGCGTCTTGTGGTTTAACTTACGTTCCGGAGTTGGACATCAAGCTTTTGGAGGGCATCGGTGACACCTTGCTTTGAAATGGGAACAAAGAAAGGCCTTTCTTCCATGCCATAGTCAGATGTCTTGGAGAAGTCGTGAACGAGCACCTCCGACTTCTTGTGCCCACTGGTAAGAGGCTTCAGGGGATAATCTGAATCTTCATTCCGTTCGCGCAGTAGATCCTTGCGATTAGCTACAGAGGAAGGGCCGCCAACGACTGTTGTGTTATCTGCAATGCTCAAGGTATCCATGGGAAGATTTGTGATTCGAGTTGTGGGGAACTCTATAAGGTCAATGTGTGTTATTATTACAGTGCATAAGTTTGGTATAAGTACTCGTTCGATCGTACACACTGCCTTCACTTCAAATTGCACAGCTGTCCCCAGATCCATAGACAACAAAAGGTCCGCGATGGAGGCGTTCCATTCGAAAGACCATGTCGGCCGAATTAACAAATTGAACCAAGGTTGAGCGCTAAAAATACTGGAAGGCAGGCTGTATGTGTATATATGGAGGCACATTATGAGATCAATGGCATTATTCGCGTACACTAGCGCGTATTCCGCTCAATGTTGCTGTGCGACAGGCCTGAGTACAGATGCCATCTCGGAGTCGGATGTCACCATGCTCGTCGAGCGCTGAAAGACAGCTACTACATATGCCACTGGTACATCGGCAGGTAGAGCTGTAAACCTGTTTTCAACTAGATTGATCCGAGTTTGACGGTAGGAGGACATCGGAAGGGAGGACGGAGCGAGCAGGATCAGAGACATTGCTCTAGAAAATGTAGCCTATACAGATCAACCAGTAACAGTTACCAGTTAAGTAAAGTCAAATTGGAATAAGCGACTTAGGCTTATAGCAGTGAGTCTCAGTAGTATCTTGCATTGAATAAGGTTCCAATGGATATGGTCCGTATGGATGTACTTCCGTTGTACTTAATTAAGTATGCATCATGAAGTCGCCCACTGACCAGAGGCAACTAAGTTTAGGCTGCCAGTGGTCCTGGATGGAGCATTATAACGATCACGTGGTCAAATGTGATCAGTTATTGACCACGTGGCCTACGCTGCCACGTCCATTTGGACTTTGGATTTTGTATGTTACCATCCAAAATGCAGCTGCTCTGGCTGCTATTGCCCTTGATTCCGACTGTATCATCCAACCCAGTAAATGCTTCGGAGAATTTGCTATGGGGTGCATACCGCCCTAATCTCTATTTTGGCATGAGACCCAGATTACCCCAGTCTGTGATGACTGGTCTCATGTGGTTTGGAACTCAAAGTTTCAGCTCTATCAGCAGTGCGTCCATAATACCACCAACAGAAATTCTACATCACTTACTATCCACTTCACCCAGAAACCCGGCACGCGTGTGATCAGGACGATGGACTGGACAGCTACACCTGGACTACTTTCGATCCCCGGCTAGGCGGTGTGCAAGTTCTCAAGGATAGTCAAAATAATGTCGAAATAACGACAGAGCTCCTCAAAGTGGCTAATGGCGGCCATGGAGGTAGCTGGGCTGCTCGCGTTAAGGGGAAACCTATCAACCCGGGTATGGTTTCCAGAAATGTGTTGTCAGCTTCACAGCATCTGAATTCCTTGGCAGAATTTCCATCTCGAATTTCCACCATATTCTATGTGGGTCTTGAAGGCCTTGGTGGAATTGAAATGATAACAGATGAAGATGAGAATGTTGGTTCCTCTGCAATCCCCTGAACCAGTCCACTAACACTTAACAGGGTATAGACGGTCCCATAGAATTCGCTGGCTCGACACCCGATCTTGATGAATTTAGGATTAGAATAATCGATGGTTATAAAGTCTGTCGAAAAGCTTCAGTTGATTTTCTGACGCTTTGACCCAGATCCACGCAATGAAGCCGTCATGGAAGGACCACACGCTGAAGATTTCACTGAGCGACTCGGCAAATCCCATTTCACTGGCTTACGTCTCAATCCAGGAGATATTTGGACCGCAAAAGGTCTCGTTTATTCATTTTACAACGTCACATTGCTCCTCATGTTGAGTCTTAACAGAATGGATAATGCAGAATATCATCAAGCGAGCGGGGCCTATTGCAGAAACCTATCGCAGTCTAGAGATTGCCCCAGATCCGTCTTTCATTTTGCAGCTGTCCGACGAGGTATACACAGGAAGCAACTTATACGCAGTGCAAAAATTTTTCGAGGGAGAGTTCCAATTTGACATATTCTTCGAAAGCGAGAGTACAACTCAAAAACTCGATGGTAAGCGGAGCCGTACTTTTATGTTTATAATGATCTGAATCGCAATAGCCTCTACCCTTGATGACGGCATTCCGGCCATTGTCTCCTCATTTAATGCTCGTTTTCATGGAGCATTCCCTACCCCTGCGTCATACGTTGCTACGGATCCCGAAGAACTTGAAGCATTTACCAAAGCCATCACATCTAATCTTTTGGGAGGAATTGGATATTTCTACGGAACGTCTATAGTTGATAAAGGTTTTGCATACGATTGGGATCAAGAGGATGATGTATATGACGACGACGACTTGTCAAAGGGAGCTCGACTTACCGAACCTCGTGCCCTCTTGACTGCTACGCCCAGTCGTAGTTTCTTCCCGAGAGGATTTTATTGGTGTGTTGTTTATTTTTCTTTTCCTTGATATGAATTAGAGCTCCGTTTAGGGACGAAGGTTTCCATCTGCTGCACATTGGTGAATGGGATACCGACCTTAGGTATGTTCTTCTGATAAATTTCAGGTACCCTATTAATTATCATCATTTTTAGCTTGGAGATTCTCAAGGACTGGATCAATCTTATCGATGAAAACGGCTGGGTCGCTCGCGAGCAAATTTTAGGTGAAGAATCACGAAGCAAAGTTAGCCCCTTGAGCCATGCATCCCTCCGTTATCTCACAACTTACTCAGGTCCCACCCCAATTCCAAACACAAGTCCCTACCTTCGCTAATCCCCCGACCTTGACCATGGCTGTTACCGCTTTCATTAACCGCTTGAAAGCCCAAACCGACGGACCATCAATAGCTGATCTTGGTATGGATTACGATATCGGAGGTTCCCAAGTCCCCGTCGCAGCACAATTTGAGTTACAGGGGAATGTTCATCTATCATACACTCATGGCCTTGAGTTCTTGCGATCTATCTACCATCCCTTGAAGCGCCATTACGATTGGTTCCGTCGCACTCAACGAGGACAGATCAAGCAATATGGCCGCAAGGCACGCTCACGCACTGAAGCATATAGATGGCGTGGGCGATCCGAACAACACGTCCTTACTAGTGGCATGGATGACTACCCTCGTGGGCCACCACATGCTGGAGAGTTGCACTTGGATCTAATCAGTTGGATGGGATTCTTTACACGCACAATGCGTGGGATCTCTGAGTTCATCGGCGAGACAGACGATGCTGCAAGCTTTGCCGAGATAGAAAAGGCCATCATCGACAATATCGACGGTTAGTGCCCCAACAAAATCTTTTTTTTTTGGCTGATATAATGAGGATAGATTTACATTGGAGTGAGGAAGAGCAGATGTACTGTGACGTGAACATCAACGAGGACGGTCAGTACTATATCAATATCTAACCAGCTATACAAGATACTGAGCACCCCCTAGATGAATCGCATCACGTGTGTCACAAGGGATACCTTTCGCTTTTCCCCTTTATGCTTTCGCTCCTGCCCTCTGATTCTCCACATCTTGGAGCTATCCTTGATTTACTGCGCGATCCCGAGGAATTGTGGTCGCCTTATGGAATCCGCAGCTTGTCAGTTAGTCATCCCGAGTTCGGAAAAGGGGAAAATTACTGGAAAGGTCCGATTTGGATGCAAATGAACTACATGGTGTTGAGTTCATTATACAAGGTTCGCAAGTTTTACCTAGTATTCAATATTTGACTACTGACATGCGATAATCAGACTTATGGCGCAGAAGATGACGGTCCATATCAACAGCGTGCAATGGAAATTTATACCGAACTGAGAAAGAATATCGTGGATAACGTCTTCAAAGTAAGCGCGCTTAATCACTTGTCAATCTGGCTATTATAACTATTTCATCCCAGGAATACCAGCGCACTGGATATGTTTGGGAACAGTATGACGCTATAAATGGCGAAGGAAGGCGAAGGTAAATCTCTTACGCTGTATTTTTACCGTTCATGTATTGAGATGCTCCGTTCTTAGCCATCCTTTCACTGGCTGGACCTCCCTAGTCACTCTGAGTAGGTCATTTTTTTTCCAAACAATAAGTTGACTCTAACAGGTATGTTCGTAGTTCTGGCCGAAAAATATTGAGCTAGACACCGTAACAGTTGTTAAAAGCTGATATATCACGTGTGGATAATTTGATAACAAGCAATGCATTGACGAACAAAGTCTTTCAAGTGTTGGAAATGGTATATACTTGGCATAAATGCTGAAGAGAGTGAAAGTGACATACGAACATCGTAAAATCCTGGCAATGAGTGTTCGTTCACCGAATCCAGAGAAATGACACGTCGTAAGGTGAATAGTAAGCCTGGAGCAAAAATAATAATGAGGAGATGAGGAATGTGTATAATCGTACAAGTCGTGAGGAAAAAAATGGAGTGTAGTGAGGTTTCCGTCATACTAATCTTCGTAAACCACACGGAAACCATCCTATCGTCGCACAGCTATCCCAGTTATCGAGACATCAAAATCTTCCGGATCAAAGGATAAGGAATCGAAATGAAGGGAGTCCAGTCGCATCTCGAAACTGAGATCGCGAGACGGTGGCAGTGTGGAGGCATGCTCCGTGTTGATAGACTGGGACCAATGAGAAGGGATCGGCTTCCCAAGCCCCTTATCATTGATATCGTGAAGATCGAGATCAAGAAACCGAACCGCAGCATAGGCGCCTTCTTCTATTGGAACATCTGGACAGTCAGAAGAACTGGTAGAAGTAGAAGACGATGGGGCAGAGTCGTTGCGAGAGGGTGCAAATACGGTTGTGGGTGACGAAGGTGAAGGGGGTGCTGGGTCGTCCGGTGAGGATGATGAGAAAGAGAAAAGGCGATGAAGCTCCAGGACAGAGAACCGCCGACGGGACTTTCTGACCGAGAGACCGGGTGAAACTGGCCTTTCCGGTGAGCCTTCATAGTCACTTGGGGCAGAGACCTCCACAAGAGAAGCGGTGGTGTCTGATCCTCTTAAATAAGGCAGCGATGACGAGGTTGCCGAAGGAATGATGTGGGATGGCTCAGACGGAGATACAGGGGGCGATGGCTGAGGGGTACGTTCAAACCGCGGTGCCTTTGCTGTTTGGAACAGATGCGAAAGGGAGCGCGAATTCCGTCGAGAAAGAGATGGCTGGGGTAAAGGTGGTGCAAACTGTTCCTGCTGTTGGCGGATCTGCTCCTGCACACCCTTGAATATTCCAGGCATGCTTTCGCTGGAGGTCCAGAGCTCCTTGACGTGAGGCTTCCGCTGAGGACCTTTGCCCACATTCAAATTCTTAATTGATTTGAACGCTTTTGTAGCTCGAGCTTTGAAGGTTTTCGAGCGCTTCATTTTAGGCTCTATCTCTTCATAACTTCCAACAGGCTCTTTGCTACGCTTGACTTTGACCACTTCTATTACATCCGAGTCTTCGCGGGCATCTCTCCGTCGTGATCTTTCAGCAAACTCCTCGATTTCTCTCTCCAAACTCGAAGTTGAATCAGTTCTCGATCGCGTCTCTCTACCGCCTTTCTTCGGCATAACGATTGGTGGACCAGGCTCGTCGATGGACGGTCGGCGAAATACTGGGGTGGGTGATTCAGTTTGTTGTAGTAAATAAGGAACGTCAAGAAAATGAATGTCTGGGGCTGATGGAAAGTTTCCATTGTTTTCAGGTAGCTCGTCTGCGTCAAAGCAACACCAAGGAGGAGTTTCTTGCTGCTCTTCTTCAGGAGGAATCACGAATACATGGGGCATTCGCAGAGTAGAAGCCATGAGGAAAGTAAAGCTGAGATATAGTTGGAATAAAGAAAAGAGTGACTAGAGGTGATGCGAACTTGCAGACGAGCCTGAGAGACAAAGGAACAAACCTGAGTTCAACTTTTGCTGTCAGCCACTTGAACAGTTGTTCCTCTACCCGTTTTAGGACATCTCGATTGCTTACAGTCGCGTGGTCGGAAGACGGAACCTGATTTGTCTTGTACTTCAGTACCACAATAAACTGACCAGTACTTCAATTATCCTACCCAGGCCATGGCAGGAAATATGACATTAACATTCCTCGGAACCTCTAGTGGTGGGGGTCCCTCATACTCGCGGAATTGCTCCAGTTTGGGTGAGATACTTAACAATAGACCCGCCTTCCCCCTAATAAAACGGACTTCAGTTGTAGATGTTTTGGGAAACGGCTCCTTGTGGAGTGGGTTCTATCGCTTACCATCAGTCCTTTTGATTCACCCTCTTCAGTGGTTGACTGTGCCGAGGGCACACTCCGGCAGCTAGACTTTCAACCTCGTGCTCATGGTCAACCATCTATCAAAGCTTCTAAAGTCAGCAAAATATTCGTCACGCACATGCATGGCGAGTAAAGGGAAATTTTTATTTTACTTAAGTACTGGCTGACATCCACCGTAGCCGATCATATTATGGGCTTGATTACTTTTCTTCGAAATGTCCTCTATCCTCCGATGACTCCTGCCAAACTCTCTAACCATCCTGTTCGTGTCCACACTCTTCCAAGGATCACTTCTGATGCTGTCGGTTAGCCTAGCGTGGAGATTTATGGGCCCGCAGGATTGCGCCTTTTTATTCGCTCGAATCTTAAATTGACGTTCACCAAAACGTCTGAGCGTTATGTCGTTCACGAGCTTTTAACTCAATCCGATGAAATCACTCCTTGTTCTCCGCCCAATATTTTGCATTCAAGCGAATGTGCTGGGCGAGATGTGGCTTGTGATGACAGTGGTTTTTGGATAGAATTTGCGTCTAAAAAGGGGCGATTTGGAAATGTTGTTGTTGATGCTGGGCCAATCTTACATCGAGGTGAGCACTAATTGGTATTATCCAAGATATCATTATTTTTGCTTCACCTGAGTCTTAATATTTTCCATCTCCAGACCCCTGCATAGGATACATTATACGAGAATCCGTGCAACCATATCGTAAACTTGTCATCCTGGGTGATACATACGATCCGTCCGCAATAGCGCCATTAGCTATGTCGCCACCGCCATCTTTGCTCGTCCACGAAGCAACAGACGCATTTATACCCCGTTCGGTCGATCCAAAGTCCAATAGAAGTCGCGAAACTGTGCAGCAAAAGGTCCTTGCGCACGGACACTCAACTTCGGTGATGGCCGGAGAATTTGCAAAACAAATTGGTGCACAAATGCTGGTGTTAAATCACATCGGAACCAGGTGCGTGCATTATCCGTCGTCAATTAACTTTGAAGAACTCAATTATCGTTGTATAGATTTTCAGCTCCATATATACCACCCCGAAAGAATGATATCCGAGTTGCTATAATTAAAGAAATCGAACGGCAAGCAACCGAAGCGTGGGGTATGGGGCGGGCTCAAGCTGCGGTTGATTACAAAAGAATCATAGTGCCACCCTCTAATCAGTCGGCTGCTTCGATGGAGCCGTCTTTGCAAACGGATGCACGAGAGGCTAATGAGATCAATTCACAAATGGGACACGCGACCGCGGATCAGAAAGGGGTTATCGATGACCAGCGACGGCGCAAGAAGAGAAAAATGTCCCATGATGTTCCCGTTATTTCAACAGAAAATAATTAACTGGGGAAACAACATGGCAGCGGACTCCGCCAAACTGATGAGTTGCAGTATTCACGGTCGTCTGATGCTGCCCCGTGGATGTTGGTTGTGTAGACTTGGTCATATGAGAAAATCGATGTTCTATACTGTACCGCGTGTAAATCCACGCGATAGGCGCGAGCGCGTCGGTGACAATTTAGAAGAAGTTCATGGGAGCGTTAATCCCGAGCTGAAGTTGATAACAAAGTCCCCATAAAACTGCAAAGTTGGCCGCGCGAAGGCAGCAACTGCCATGTTTCATTGCGAGAAGGAACGACTATCTTTCGAAACTTTGATCTGCCTTGTAAGTTGTGATAGGCTACCATATTTCAAAGTTTCCAATTCAAGGACATTCCCGAGACACTGAACGAATTACAAGCAAAAGCATGTTTTTGCGTTGGGGTTGCCACAGAATCTTGCCGATTGGGTGAATTATTACAAGCAGACTTGCAACAAGACGAGGGGATTTTTTCCGGCCAGGACTCGGGTAGCTGACCTTCCGTCCTAACTGCGAGGACAACGTACAAAGTGGAGGATCAAAAAGGCTATCGTTTTGTACATAAATGCACAGACTTTTATGCTCAAATGAAGCGGTGCTGGAGGAATGAAATGACTATAAAAAGAGTAAATTGTGTGTCAAAATGAGTATCAAAATAGGATGAAAATGAAATGAATACTCCTCCGCGCAATGTTTGTGCGTGCTTGGCGGTTTGTGCTGGTCACAGGATCCGCTCGCCCCTTCTCCTCATCGACCACATTCCCCTTCCCATCTGAATCTCCTTCTTTCCTCCACCGACACTTCTAGTTATCTTCTTACTATCATCCACCAAATCACCAGCCTTTTTTCTCTTTTTTTCTGCTCATTTCTGCGACCCAGTCTCGACCTCTGAACGTTCTCCAAATAGCCATAGGCGCTCGTGCTCTGCTTTGCCAAATCTTTATCCACTACCTGTACACGCGCTGTATTCCCTGTGACGAATCCCTGCTTCTGATATGTCATCCAACGTACCAATAAATGGTGTCAAGATATCTCGTGCGTACTTTCTCTTCTGATATCGTCCAACACAGTTTTCTACCCCAATCCAAATATGGCTCCAACCTGGATTCTTCTCTTCATCTTCTCTTTTCCGCTTTCTTCTTACTTCAGCAGCATCCCCCCACACCTATATCGATGTCGTTCTCAACTGATGAAAACGATCATATAGCCATCGACGATCCCCACAAGGTCGTCAAAGTTGTAGCGTCGGATGGTAAGAGCGGCGAGACGAGAGACATTTCCTACAGCAACTGTAAAGTGATTGGAAATGGTTCGTTCGGTGTGGTCTTCCAAGCCAAGCTAGTAGGGGAACCAAAGGATAGAGAAGACATTGCTATCAAGAAGGTCTTACAGGACAAGCGATTCAAGGTATGACCGAGTTTCAACGTCGTTTATGTGGTCGTGGCATTTTCGGTATGGTTTCGAAGCGCAAAGCGATGGTACTGATTTGCTCTCTCGTGCTCTTTGGTGGCATGCTTTGAGAATAGAATCGTGAACTGCAGATCATGAGGCTTGTCTCTCACCCTAATGTTGTCGATCTGAAAGCCTTTTTCTACTCTAACGGGGACAAGGTAAGCCGTATCTTTCATTCCGAGATATATCGGACCTATGGCATCAATAACGATCTCGTAATAGAAAGACGAAGTGTACCTCAACCTTGTACTCGAATATGTACCAGAAACCGTCTATCGCGCCAGTCGCCACTATGCAAAGCTTAAGCAACCAATGCCGATGTTGCAAATCAAATTATATATGTATCAACTTCTTCGGTCTCTGGCGTACATCCACTCAGTTGGGATCTGTCATCGCGATATAAAGCCGCAGAATCTATTGCTCAACCCTGCGACTGGCGTATTGAAACTGTGCGATTTTGGTTCCGCCAAGATCTTGATCGCTGGCGAGCCAAACGTCAGTTATATATGCTCGAGGTATTACCGCGCACCAGAGCTCATTTTCGGTGCCACTAACTACACAACAAATATTGGTGAGTGCGTCCTGTTGCACCTATTTGTACATACAGATAACATGGATTGACGAAATGAAGATATATGGTCAACGGGTTGTGTGATGGCCGAGTTGATGTTAGGACAACCCCTATTCCCTGGCGAGAGTGGCATTGATCAGTTGGTCGAGATCATCAAAGTTCTTGGAACTCCCTCGCGGGAACAAATCAAGACGATGAACCCCAACTATATGGAACATAAATTCCCCCAAATCAAACCTCATCCTTTCTCGAAGGTATGATACGTAATTGGATAGTGACGATCAAGACTTAGAACATATGTTAGGTTTTCCGACCCCGAACTGCACCTGAAGCGATAGATCTAGTCGCGAAATTGCTAGAATACACACCTGCAGCCCGATTCAGTGCTATCGAGGCGATGGTCCACCCATTCTTTGACGAATTGCGGGTACCGGGGGCCAGGATGCCTAACGGGAAGGATTTCCCGCTGCTCTTTGACTTCACTCGGGAGGGTAAGTGCAGTAGCAGAGACAGCAAAGATCGTTGTCTGACGGTCCATCTGTGACAGAACTCTCCGTGCGACCTGACTTGAACCGACAACTTGTTCCACCGCAGTGTGATGCTGAGCTGCGCTCGCGATCCATTGATTTGGACAACTTCGTACCGATACCATTGGAACAAATGAAGATCACACTGGATTGAGGTGTGGTTGCCAATGCAAGGAGCGACGATGTGCTACCGTATTGTGTTTGTTTCTATATTGTTTTTGAATTTGATTGCACACGCTTCACTACCCATTGTACACATGATTTTTCTAGTCGCCGTCTCGTCGGTATTGTGAAGCTGGCTACACACCTTAAATATTATCCTCGATCGGAGTTGATTAGAACAGTGTGATGCGTGACCGAGGGTAACTTTGATGTGACTTGTGACCACGGTTGCGTGATGAGGCGTGATGTCGCGTGAGATGTCGCAAATGCAGAGCACCATAATTGCAACTTTACTTTGATACTGCTTTATAGGTCCCCGCTTATACCCCTCTTGTAAATCTTTACAGCCCTCCCTTGCCATTCTTTTCTTCGGTTAGTACTACTTTATGGCTGCACCCACAGGTTCCTATGAGTGCGATACACTTCCAGCTGCGAGATTGGCCTCGGGATCTTCGCCAGAGCCAGAGTTAACTCGATCACCTTCACCACCAGCACCCGAGTCAATAACACATCTGGAGGCACTAAAACAGAATACAACTCCAGATCATCCTTCTTCGCAGCCCTCACCAAGGAAATTATGTGTGCGCCATCAGCGAATGGCGGACGAGGGTACAAATCTGAAGCTGCAACAGGTGAATTCATCGTCTTCATGTCGTTTGCCATATCCTAACATCCTGGCTTTCCAGTCCCTTGATGCTCTACCGGTTCAAGAAAGAGAAATCGTGAATAGTATCTGGTCCAACTTCTCGTCATCCTCCCACCCTCGGCGGGAACTTATCCTCCAAGGCTTGCTTACCATGTGCTGCTTTTCGCAACTGTCTCTCCTCACGGAGCAGTTGGGCCATCTCATTCGCATCGATCCATTCACAGTTCTCCCACGCGAGGTATCTCTCAAGGTACTTGCTCATCTCGATGCGACATCCCTATGCCGTGCTGCCCAGGTTAGCCGTCAATGGCGCAGCTTGGCAGACGATGATATTCTCTGGCGCGGTATATGCGAGCAGCACATTGGGCAAAAGTGCCTCAAATGTGGGTGGGGTTTGCCTATCTTGGAAAGAAAACGAACTGCGATGCAACTTGGTGCTCCTTCTCCGTCTTCATTGTCACCGCTGCCGTCCTCCAAACGACAGCTGGAGAATAGCACATCATCTGCCCGACCCATGAAACGCCAACGCTCGGAACCCGATTCATTCACACCATCCATCCAAGCTAGCTCGTCCTCTACTAGCCTCGCTCCTCCTAAAAGTGATCCACGGCCTTCAACTCCATCTGATCTGCTCCTCACTTCTTCCGCGTCAGATAGTAAACTATGCGATCCAGTCACACGTCCATGGAAAGACGTGTACAGTGAGCGTCTTACAGTAGAACGTAACTGGCGTCGCGGGCGGTGTACTGTGAGAACACTGAAAGGACACACCGATGGTGTCATGTGCTTACAATTTAGCGAAAGCCTCACACATCCATCATTTCCGATTCTAATCACTGGCTCCTACGACCGTACTATTCGCGTATGGAACTTGGAAACAGGATTAGAAGTCCGGTGTTTGAGAGGCCACACCCGCGCAGTTCGTGCCTTGCAATTCGATGAATGCAAGCTCATCACTGGCAGCATGGACCACACCATCCGTGTTTGGAATTGGCGAAGTGGGGAATGCATTCGCACATTAGAGGGGCATACGGAGGGCGTTGTTTGTCTAAACTACGACTCGAATGTCCTTGCGAGCGGCAGCGTCGACTCCACAGTCAAGGTGTGGAACTTTAGGACTGGAGAGGCATTTACCCTTCGCGGTCATCGTGATTGGGTTAATGCGGTACGCCTTTGGGATTCAGGTTATGAGGATTCTTCTATTGGCGTCGGCGACCTCGCTCTGGGCAGCGCAGACATTTCTGCACCCCAAATTTGTTCAGGGAAGATGCTATTCTCAGCATCAGACGATGGAACCATCAAACTATGGGACCTTGCACGAAGATCATGCGTACGGCAGTTCACTGGTCACGTTGGCCAGGTACAGAGTCTCAAACTCCTTGAAGTTGACGAGGGCTGCGATGAGGATGGACCTAGTATGAAGGCCGTCGTTGCAGAACGCATCGCCGACAATCATACTGCTAACGTCGGCGAATCGAACGTCCCCGAAGAACTCTTCACCATAGTCACGCACGATGGCGGCTTCCCAATTGTGCGAGCATCAAGCGAGACTACGGAGGATATCGAAAGTTTGGCGGAATCTGCTAGGAAGAGTCTGGCCAGCCGATCATCGTCAACAAGGCGTTCAAAGAAGCCCGTGCTGATGTCGGGTAGTCTGGATAACACGATTAAATTCTGGGATATCGAGACAGGAAAGGCGACCCAAACACTTTTCGGACATATTGAGGGGGTATGGGCAGTAGCGAGTGATAAATTGCGGCTGCTCAGTGGGAGTCATGATCGCACTATCAAGGTCAGTCCTCTTCCTCCCACGTCATGCTTGTGTACTCATCCCTTCTATAGGTGTGGAATCGTGAAGAGGGGAGATGCACGGCTACGCTGTTTGGCCATCGAGGTGCGGTGACATGCCTAGGGCTCGGCGAAGATAAAATCGTTTCTGGAAGTGATGATGGAGATGTTCGGATATGGAGTTTTTCTGGATGATTAATTGTGATTTCCTCTGGTCGTCATTCTTCTGTGTTATCGCTTTACTTTTCGTTATATCCCACTTATAGATATACCATTTTACACTTATTTTTACATGGCGACAAGATATACAATACGTATCCCTTTTCTAATGATATTATTGTCAACCCTTCAGAACTTGGAGTTGCACGTCCCACACTGGCCGCGAGGATCTCAAAGTCGTTTTTTTCGTGAAGACTACGATCGTACAACTAATACAGGCCTCCGGTGCAAGATCTAAAACAGTAAACCAGTTCCTTGCAGATCCTCAGCTCTATTATATCACATAGCAAATATGCTTGACAGTGAGCGGGGCTGAAGCATATTGGGAATTCCGAATCCTGAATTCGAGCGTTTGAGTGTTATCAAATTTGGAAGGAAATCTGTCAACCTTGATAATTACTAGAGGGCTCATTTGGTTGATTGGTAGCGTGGCCGAGTTGGTCTAAGGCGTTGGATTTAAGAACTGATCTGAATCCCAATGGGCGAAAGTCCGCGCGAGTTCGAACCTCGCCGCTACCATTTAGATTTTTGTCGGTTGGACTGGTGTCTCCAGACAACGAGTCGAAGGTTTATTGTACATCTCTGTGTATCGTGCTATGAGATGGCTGTTTGGATGTTTTTTATAGCGCCTTAGTATATATTACCAATCGCAGGTAACTTGATATTTTTGCCTTTACAGTTAGCCGGAGAATGAGATAAAAGAACAATTTGTTACATCACATCTGAACATCTACAGGTCATACAAACAGAACAAGTAGGGCGAGTATACAGCACGGGTGTACACGGTACACGATTTCACTTCGGATATATTCATCTTCGCGCGCTCACCCAAAAAGCTGCAACACATTAGCATCCCGATGGCGTTACACGAAGATGAAGATGACTTACGCTCTCGATGTTGTCATTTCCTCCTGGGCGTTCACGAACTCTGCGATACATGAAGATCATCAGATATAGCGCGTGCTACCAGTAATCATTCGACTCACTTGCGAGTTGGCATGAACTGTTCTTGTGAATCGTCGGTCCAAAGGTTTGCGACACTACTAGCTCCCCCAGGAACAGTCCGCACTCGCCTGGGGGTGAAATGCTCATCATTAGGATATATGTGCCAACATAAATGACCCCCTACCTGGATGGGATGAAACCATCAACTCCGCTAGGCTGTGCGAGAATCTATAAGTCATCCAAAGAAAATAATGTATACGTTGAACGTGCCTGTGCTTCCCCAGCGACGGGCGGGGCGGTAGATAACGCGTCGCCTGCATCTTCGCCACCCAACAAGCGGGCGTGGCTATTGGAAGCGGCCATGGTCGCGCTTGTGGTTGAATCTGGATTGCAAATTATAGACCTCGCATGAAAGAAGGGCGATGATTGGGTTCACCAGGTGATTCCTCGCTTGGAGCAGACATCTTCCCAAAAATCGCGTAGCCTTCAAATATCCTCGACAATTAATACGCAGAGCTGGGTTTGAATGTACATACGTGGAAGCTTTTGGATATTGTTGAAGCCTGGGTCGACGGTAGTGCCCGTGTATCTAGTTGAGCGCTCAGTTGCAGATGGTCAATCATGAGACCCGGGTCGCTGCACTCACTTGAGGAACTCCATCAAAGAGCTTTTGGTGAATACGATTTTCGTTGAGTCCCAGTCCAGCATACCTACACCAGTGGTGTGAGTATTTGCTGATACAGCACCGGAAGGAAGATAACTACCCAGGTTCATTGACCAGTCTCTTTCTTTGGACATGTCCACAACCTGTGATGGGGTGAAACTATAATATCATGATTGTAAACACTACAGTTGCCACTGGCGGTCAAAGGACTTACGTGGACGACATGGTCAACGCGATTGTTGTTAGACAATCGAAGGTCAAGATGGTTTGGTTGAAAGACGTCTATGCGAAGGTTGTCAAGCGGGGGTATTTGGCAGTCTCCTTATATAGTCTATAGTCAATCTATCATCGATTTATCCTATGTGCTGCTAGAGCATTTGCCAATCATTTCGACTGACATTGTGGTAGTCTCCTTTGCAGACCTTATATACAGATGACAGTCGATCTCTTGATATAAGACATCGTGGGCTCACATATGACTAAATCAAATCAAAGATTTAATTAGTGGAGGAGGATATCCTCTTGACAAGTTGGTTCATCGACTAGTGAGTCAATTCACTAGACAACGTTATCTACCTCGGGATTGTTCAATTACTGGATAATGTAGTGGTAATGCATCGTCCCCGTCCTGGCTGGTTGTGCCCAACGGTCGGATATTTTGTCGAACTAACCGACGTGGCATGGAGAGATTAGCATAGGTGGAAAGCGCATTTACCCTCGATGGCATGAAAGGAGGACATCTTGCGCGAAAGTTCGCGAACAACACGACTATCACGACCTCCGAGTCTGTCGGTTTCTAGATCTAGCAATCATCCAGGAACTGCGCAAAGATAGGTTCGGAGTCGAAATGAATAATTGGAACAGAACCTGCAACTTCAAGAGCATCATTGTAATGTTACTTTGGGGCTAAAAGCGAAGGGCTTGTCGAGAGAAGAAGATAGTACTTCAGCAGGATACTGCGAGAGGTATTTGCAGAGCTGATCAACGAATGGAACGACTGGTGCGGTTGTAAGATCTAAGAATCCAGACGAGTCTGCGGTAAGTGGTAAATAGGATAACTCACCAGCTCATCTTAAGGTTAAAACTGCGCTGAGCTTTCATTTGAGCGCGTCGTCACGAAGCGGGACCATGGATCACGGTATCGCTGCATACACGGAAGATGGTAACTTAAGCATTGGCAGTGACGTCAATTATTCAGTAAAAACAACCCGAGAAAATGATGCTAACCCTTCTTGAGTGCCATTGCAGTGATCCTTCCGACGGTCCTCGCTCGCTCTCCCACCAATGCTCTCCACCCGTTCCTCGACGTTGCTGCTATCTTTTCCCCATAATGCTCTGCAAGGTGTTATTACCCTTTCTTTCCTGCTTCTTTGGCTACCTTCTTCACTTGATTCATCATGCGGGCCTTTGGGACCCATGGGACCACCCATTCACAAATCCACGTAGAATTATATATCGGTTTAATTTTGTTGTTGATATAGCTCTCTTCCTTATACACTAGATCGAGCGGATACACTGCACTCAACGTTTGATTCGAAGGACACGAACAAAATGAGCTCACCTTCTTGATCATCATAGGGCTATTTGCACATTTCACCGTGCAGAAGTCTAGCCCGTCGAGGCTTGCTTATGCAGCTCAAGCGTAAACACAATTGATCGAACTGAGTAGGGCCGTTTGGAGCGGAAGTCAAGACACTGACACCCATCTTTATTTCAATTCTCTGCGAGGGCCGCTCTGTAAATATAAAGTGATCACTTTTGTTTATCCGTTATGCAAATCTTTCTCGTAGATTCCCAAAGATAACCCGAGTTTCGGGGTCGAAGGTACACATTTGGGTGCAACAGAGGAGATGATGGATGCGAGAGTGACGAAAATGACGGACTTGAGCGCAACCAAGGGCTTTCTTGGGACAAATCAACTTTGGAGACTGCGATGAGGACTGTGTCACTGTTGATACACGGATGTTGCCTTGGGCCTATGAATATTTGCAAAACCTCAATGAAAGATACAACAAGTACTCTGGCACAACAGTAGTGACAACACTGATATCAAATACCAGCCCACTTTGCGAGATCAATATCGATCAATGTCCATGGTCCAAAAACGTTGCAATAGACGGGTGGGTACGAGGCGAGAGAACATTTGGCTCGTTCTAACAGGCGATTGTAGTTGTGAGCAGACTCAAAGTAGTACTTACGTAGCCCGCGCGGTAGTCAAACCCTCCGTGATACTCCCCATCCTTGCACCTCCTTCTCAGGGTGGGGGAATTAAACTCTTCTTGATTACCGTGGACATGCTTGAAGAAATGATGGGATAAATGACTGGAATGAGAATCTGCAGTTGCTGTAACAATCAGTTGTCGCGAACGACGCCCATCATTAGAAATGGATTGTCGCACCAGACATCTGGCGCAAAAAAGCCGGAAATGCTCGGAGAACTCGGCAGAGGTGTAGATCCAAAGTCGCCACTGGGACTACGCATTCCAGAAGACGTTGAAGCCTCGCTCCTCTTATTTTCTGACGAGAGTTTGGTATCTTCGGCCGTTTCCCCATAGCGGGTGCAACAGATTCATTGTGGAGCGGCGAGCCTGAGTCTGCAGTCCAAAAAAAATTCCATCGAGTGAACTGAATAGATGGTAACCCAGAATCCGCACGATTTCGTTGACTGGGACAAGGTCTAGGTAAAAGTAAAAAGTACCAATAGACAAGGCAGGAATCGGGACAGCGAAGTGTTTGTGGTGGCATCACATGTTACAACCTCCCGCGTTTGGCTCCTGAATGGACACAACTTCAAGTGGCACAATCGAAAGAGGTCATACTAAGTATTACAAATTCATACTTACTTGCTGTCAGCCTCTTAAGCATGATGTGGACACTGGCATACAATCATCAGTACCGTCAAGTCAGCGATCACAAGCAGTAACCTCTTCTATAACCGCATCGTCACCCACCACACCCAAGTGTTAACACGCCGCTATCCTAAAGCTATGGTCGTTCTCGACACCAGTAAGTCCGTTGAACCATGTCTGTCAACATGGACTAACATACATGTGTAGCCCACTCTGTCATCCGAGCGCTGGGTTTCTTAGCGTTGTTTCTCGTCACAGTGTTCACAGTATCGGCCCTTGTTTGCCTGCGCTTGAAGGCATTCAGAAGTGATCGTAGCAGACGAGCAATGTTCCATAGGCGACAAGAACCCCGCCGCGGGGAATCCGCCGCCATCGAGGACTCTATGTACCTGGTCGTGTCCCCATCACATCCGACTATCGTGGGCCATTGGTCAAAGCAAAATTTACCGATCATCCATATGACAATCACACCACCAACTCCCGCCAAAGCTTTGTTTCCGACCAATAACACAATCAGATCCAATCAAGATCGTTTGGCAGATGACATTGATGATTCGCGGTTACATCGTTAGCAACAGGGATGTATGAGGGCGATACAGTGCCGTGGCGGGGTAAACCGTATTGTGCGCGGAATCCATGTTAAACCAATCATGAACATCTTGCCTGAAACTGAGGAAGTAACTAAACATGTCCACTCATCTCCACAGCATACAACAAGTTTATAAGATGAGCGAGATTCCGTATCAAAGACGGATGAATCAAAAAATTGCTGGAACCCAGGGGTCATAGGCAAATCAATGCCGTCGCCAATTGTCCTGTGTCACTGCAAAACCGCCCCTGAAAGAGAAGCTTGCCCACTCTCGAAACATCGCTGTTCCCCCATCGACCGAACCAACCCCCGCCGAGCACCGCGCAGCGACGGAGGCACATGCGTACAGTCCAGTCACCGTTCCGTTGGACTTTCCTCGTCGTGGGGACAACTTGGAAGCCACCTACTCACAGCTTGCGCACTACGTCTGCCCAAATCAATGTGAGTATACGCCGACCGTAGCTCTGAAGGATTCCATCCTGGGCTGCTCTCGTGCTCTGAAATATGGTGCCACTCTCATCGCCGTCTTCCAATATGTGCATAGAACCGAGGTGCACCAGATGTAACATTTGTTCGGGGGAGTTTCCCTTCCATAGCTGTCGCTGATTTGAATACATGGTCTTGTGCGTGGTCAAGCAATGAGGAAGAATTCGCATACAGATCCCGGTTGATTAAATCATCTATGGCATCGAGAATGAATCTCTGTTATCAACCCGTGGGTCGATAACTCCATGTGATGGATATAAAGCCCCAGAATCTGCAATTATCTCCCGATGAAGACAGTGAGAGACAACGGAGTATGGCGACAGGGGAGGACGATCATCAACAGTTCCCGATGCTATAAAAGTGGCGACGGAGAAGCCAGTTGACGCGGGGAAGAACGGGCAGCCGAGAGGATTACCGCACTCAATAGAACAGTCCTGCAGGACAATTATCTCAGAAGAGTAACCAACGACCATGCGATCGCTGTGGTACTTGAGTGAAAAGGTCGATATAATGGAACATATTGTCGAGTTTGCAACAAACGAGGACCGGGCATGGACGCATGACAAAATACGAAGAATCAAAGTGTCGTCGAGGAGGTCGAAATATATACAATTTGAGACCTCCTGCTGCTGGTCACCGGTCATCGTCCAAGTCACGCCATGCCAATACTTGCAGGACGACTGTTCCGATACCCAAGCCAAGCTCATGGGCAGCGCGGAGAGGATCCGAGCAAGTTCGCCGGTCGGACTTGATGTGAAGTTGTGAGAAGTTGTTTTACCGTGGCTGACAGCTAAGCGAGAACCTTAGACTGTATTCACTGCAGCGATGACTCGAACATCAAGTCGTAAATCCATGTTATACTACGTTATATCCTCTCGGAATGATCCAGATTATAACCCGTACTTGACCCGTATATATACATGTTCAGCGCTCAGCGCTCAAGTCCGTGCGTGCTACACTGCTGCTAGTGCCAACTCCGGATTCTCCGCCAAGAGACCCAACGTCGCTACACCGACTTTTCCTATCACATCTCCTACTTTGCCTGCTATCCCTTCATCATGATCATGCTTTGGTTTCGAATGTTTTGGCTGAGGTTTCCGGTGGTCTTTTTTACACACCTTTGCGGCTATAACGCCTTTTGGAACTCGTCCGTCGTTAAGAGCTTGTTACAGCAGATACGCCACGCTCAATATTCGATCGAAACAGATCAAAGACAACAGAATGAGCTCACCATAATATTTCACACCACTGGTAGGTTCACACTTTGTGTTGTGCGAGAAGCGCATGGAGACCCCCCGGTTCCCAGGCGAAAACACAATCGACCGAACTGGGTCAATGTGAGGCCGGAAGTTAAGACACTGGCACCCTTCGTCATCCCACTTCTTGGATGTCTCCTCGCTGAAAGTGAAGTAATCTGAGCCACCGCATTGTCCTGCCTCGTAAATTCTCAAAAACCACCCGAGTTCTACTATGAACGGATCGGAGCATTTGGCCGCAGCAAAGGAGATGATGGATGCGAGAGTAACGAGAATGGCAGACCTCAAGGTGAGTGCAACCATTATGGAGATCCCTGGGGTTTCTTGGGACGGGTGAACTTCGGGGACTGGGACGATGGAGCTGATCGATGACTATCCCGGCCTTGGTCTTTTATACATACGCTTCCCAAAGCCACATTCAAGAGTGATCAATCTCTTGGCACGAATAGTCAAGTATTTTGATTTTGACAGATATCATATCGAAGACATTCTATCAATCAAACCCACCATTTGCCCACCATCCGGCTTATTGATATCATCCAAAAGCAAGATGAGTAAAATAAATATAAAAAAACCCAAGCAAGAAAACCACATGAACTCGCCAATAAAATTGTTGGCTCATAAATACAAGATTTCTTCCTTCGATATCTCGTGTTACAACAAGCCCGAGGAGGACATGTGGTCGGGAATCAAACGGTGATCGGGTGGAGCATAGCCTCGAGCTTTTGCAGACAACTTGTAGATAGTTGACAGGTCCGAAAATTCACGGCTCAACTGGCCTTGCATCGAGCAAGAGCCACTCGATTGCGGTCGTTTGTTCAGTTACGTGAAGCCGAATCGGTGCGCACGTGGGGGAGTGAATTTTAATTCGCACCTCAGCCTTCAGCGTAGTAGATTTCAGTCCACTGAGATTCACGCCAGAGCAACTGATAAGATCCAACAAAACTTCTCTTGCAATAAGAGAGCCCTCCCCTTTCGCTGTCAATGTGCTATGGAAACGATTCGCATCACAAGTTAAAAGGTGGACCACGTGCAAAAGGATCGGGGTGTCGAATTATGGCAGGTCGGTTGTGCGAGCGGATGGTGGTTTGTCCGATGATTAAATTAGCTTACGCAGGGAAAAGGGGTATGCGTACTAACAGTCCCGCGAAAAGACTCATCCTGCATTATTCTCGATCATCGTACCAGAGAAATCGGCATAAGGGAACACAATATTTGAGCTTAGTTTATCGGAGGCTGACTGTCTATTCGGAGAGACAAACAAGTTGCCACTCTGCTTAAGAGATATTTTGATTACGCCTTCGGATATATATGGTGTGGACCTACCGATATCGGAGCTATCACCACACAGACACTCTTAAAACGCGGTAGCACAGTTGTTGCACATGCAGTTACCGAGCGCATATCATGCACATCATGAGCATTGATCAGCCATGAAGCAATCAGATGACGTCGGCCATCAGATCCCGTCTCCTAAGCCTTCGCTCTGGTTGAAGCGAGGTTTAAGAAGCTTTGACTTCGAGCGCTGAAAAGGCACCACGAAGAGTTTCCACAAGCACATCATTTTGATCGCAACAAGAGCACATGTGAGAAGATGTGAGAGCATCCGCAAGTGGGCTTCTTGATAGTAGATCTGTGACAAGCGGCGCGGCCAAGGGAAATCTGTGAACAAGGTCTAAGCTCGAATAAGAACAAGAATCCACATACTGCGCGAATTTTTCGACCGACCTTTCAGATCTGCATGTACAATTCAGAAGCAATGGAATGGTCGTCCCAGTTGCCCATTCCGTGCAAACTCTAAAGCACTTATAACAGAAACAGATATTCCAATGATCGCAGGCCCTGGAATGGCATGAGCATTGATAAAAGCATACGTTATAGTTTACAATCAATTCCTGCACATTTCTGCGGGTGATACTATCGTCAAGTCTTCCCAGTATGACCTAGAAATTCACATCCTCAATTCGAAGTCTACAGTTTAGAGAAGTAAACTTACAGCTGCAGCGACAATCTTCCCGACTGGAACATCCCTGCTGTGTCGTGCGTTGCTCGGGATAACGCCCGGGGTTGCTGACTCGAACGAAAGTCCTTCGGGAGATGGATGGCGTCAAAAATGCAATAAATGTCAAGAGACGCAGAGAAAGTGATCGACTGGCCGCAAGTTGGCGAGTAATCTGTGCACGCAGAGTCAGTGGACCACTGAACTGAATTGTAGATAACTCCTAGCCAATCTTTTATAATACCGGACGGTTCCGTATGATAGTATCTGATCGATTGGGACATAGAGTCTCCAAAGTCCAAGGACGTTCCCACAAATTTCGTCGATACCAGCTCTGGTGGATGATTTCATGGCGGTATTTTATCTTTCCCCGTGACGAAGCATCGCGCCAAAAGGTGGTGTACCCACGAACCAGTGATTGCTGAATTGTGTCGGACGACCATGCAGATGTCGCAGAGGAGATCGATCAACCAAAAGTGAGAACGTAGGTTGATGGTCGTGCGTGCCCATGAGCATTTGAATTGTGTTGAACTTTGGTTTAACTTCAGGAAATCGATGGCGGACTCCTCGGCTCCCCGGGTCTCCCAATCAATCATCGCTGGGCCCTCGCCCGGTGGGGAAAATGCTGATATCACGGAGGATTCAATTGAAAGGTCCATGGCATGTTTCATGACATTTGAAGGGTAATACTGAGATCTCATGGCAGCTAGAACCGACGGAAACTAATTAGTTCGCATGGACGAATTCTAGACAATACAATGCTCACCGCTGTGCATAAGCCCTATGAGAGCCCTGGTGCGTAATCTTGCAGCTTTGGTACCACTGGGCATTTCTTGTGGAGCATGGGCCGGGTTTTCAGATGTAAAATATGGAAGAGTCCAGCAAGCCATATATCTCAACGAATCGAGCACATATCATGAGTATTCTGAAGCAATCAGATGACGTCAGGCATCATCAGATTCCGTCTCCTGCAACGTTCGCTCTGATTGGAGTAGGGTACAAGCAGCATATCTCAAGAAGTCCCGAACGCTTCAGGTTTGCACGAAGCGATGAAATAAAAACCCCATTTTGGCACCGACTTCGAGTAGTAAAATGGCACCACGGAGAGTTCCTACAAGCTTATCATTTCGGTTGATCGCAGCAATAGCGCATGTGAGAGCATCCGCAATGTTCTTTCTTTGTATCAGCGCGACCCAGGGAGATATCTGAACGGAGTCTAGACTGGAATTAGAACAAAAGTCCACATATGTGAACTTTAGGCCGACCTTTCAAATCTGCATGACCGAAGTTTCAGAAGTACTTGAATGGTCGTCTTTCCTACTATCTAGTAGCTGATGCCGTGCGCACTAAAGCTCTGTTGACAGAAACAGATATGTTCACAGGCCCTGATATGAGCGAGCGCTTGAAGAATTGAAGAGCCGGGTGCATTCACCAGCTTACGTAAGTTACAAAGCTTGAAATTCAATTTCGGCAGGCTCCGAGTCGTTCAAACGTTCAAAGGCACCCGGCCTCTGTAGTACTATATACATACATGATACTGTACATATGGCATGGTTGAGCTTGATGGGCTAGTGGGACAAGTCATCTTCCAGGCGGGATCTGTGAAAACCTATGGAGCAAGTCTACCTTTGCTCCCGATGTTACAGCCCGAGGGTCTGTTGCAGTTACTACTACTCCCCTTGAACTTGTCTTCGCGTACTTCCTGGATGATCGCTCTGTTCGTGAATTTTCAAGCATCGCCGGATGTCCTCCTTTCATACCATCGAGGGGAAATGTATGGATGAACTCTTTATGCTATATCTCTCCATTCCACGGTCGGTTCGGCAAAATATCTGGCTGATGGTTATTTGTTGTTCGAAGAGGGCAAGCTAGGTTTCGCTGCGTCGGTGATGGCAGAGGCATGGGCCCATGAGATCAGCCAGGACGGCAAGTAATCATTCTGAATCCTGCAGTCATTCAAGGTCAGGAATAGAGTGTGCACGGCATCAGCTAGCGACCACTCAAGCACTCCTGAAACTTCGGTCTGCGCAAGTTTGAAAGGTCGGTCGTAAAGTTAATTCGCATGCTATGTGGACTTTTGCTCTTATTCGAGTCTAGACTTCGTTCAAAGATTTCCCTTGGTCGCCGCTTGCCACGGCTCCACTATCATGAAGGTCCTTTGCAGATGCTCACATGAGCTATTGCTGCGATTCAAATTCGAATGACTTGCTTGTGGAAACTCTTCGTGGTGTTACTTCAGTGCTTCAAATCAGTGCCAAAATATTCTCTTCCGTCGCTTCCTGAAGGTCTAAAGCGTTGGGAGCAGAGATTGAGATATGCTGTTTATACCTCCATCGGAGCGAACTTTAAGTTCAGGAGAAGGAATCTGCCAGATGCTGATCGACGCCATCTGGTTGCCTCAGAATGCCCATGATATGTGCTCGATAAATAGCTCCGATCTCAGTGAGTCTACATCATATACATCTGAAGTCGTACTAACCGAAATATATGTTAGATGCAGTGTGGCAACTGGTTTGTCTCTCTGGTGCATGGATAGTAATCTCCTACCAACTCTGCAACACAAAGCATATTTTCCCCTTGCGATTTCTCTGCTACAGAACCGGATACTAAAACCGAACCTGCGGACAATCAAGATGTCTTTTCACGAGAACTGCTAGTACGCATACTCTTTTTCTATGCATAAACTAAGCAAACCAGCATCTGCTCGCACAGCCCAGCCCTGCCATCATTCGACACCCCAAGCCTTTTACGCCGAATCGTCCCTTCACACCCCCGTACTTGTATAATGCTGTACCACATGTCAATCGTTTCCACAGCACATTGAGTTCATTGTCAGCAAAAGGAAAGAGCCCTCCTATTGCAATGAATGTTTTGCTGGATCTTATCAGTTGCTCTAGCTCTGGCGTGAACCGCGATGTACTGGAATCTTCAAGGATGAGGTTTGCCATGCCCATTGGTTCGGTTTGCGATCAGCTGGCTTGTGCTCGAAGCCAGTCGAGCCGCGATTTGGCGCATCTGTCATCTCGCCTGCAACTCCTCGCCTGCAGAAGCTCGAGGCTGTGCTCCGTTTATCGTCTTTGGTTCACCACATTTTGTTCACCGCCCACATGTCCTCCTCGGCCTCGAACTCGTGCCGTCATATTGCCTCACAAAGACGCCTAGATATCGAAAGACGACGTCGCTTGTCGGATTTACAAGTCCACCGTTTTCTTGGCCACATGTGGTTTTTTACTTGCGTTTGTATAGCGATTTAACCCACCGCAAGTATCTTACTTTTGATCGCCACATCTTGTGGATAATGGAGCCGAAAGACGTGGATTCATGCCACCGATCCTCGATCCGTGTTGTTTTGCCATCCGCCAAAAAAGAGGGTTTGATGACTGGTGTGAAGCTATCGACTACACCGCCAATTTTCCGACAGGTGGCGGTCACCTGCATCCGATGTCAGTACCAGCCATTGCCACTGGACGGTCTTTGTGTTCGTAAAATATATAGTATTAAACATTCAATCTGGCCTCGGGATACGTACAAAAGCCCAAGGGCAGAGCACGATCAGCCCCAAGGCGATATCGTCGCATTTCCCAAAGTTCATTGGTCCCAAGAAGCCCCAGAGATCTGCATAATGGTTGCACTCAACTTGAAGTCCGCCATTCTCATTACTCTCTCATACATCATCTCCTTTGCTGGGGCCAAACCCGTATCCAATTGCGTTGTGCCGCATGCACAACTCGGGCCGTCTTTGGGAATTTACGAGAGGAGCTATTGCACTACGGAAAGCGAGTTTGACATTTTCTTTCTTCGCGGAGCGCCCCTCGAAGGGAACTGGGATCCAGACAAGTGCCAGTGTGTTGAGTTCAAGTCTCAACTCCCTGACGGAGTTCGGTCAATTGTGTTTCAGCCCGGGCGTGAACCTCAAAAAGTCTCCGTGCTCCTTGTGCAAAATGAAAGCTGTGATTTCCCTCCTAATGAAAAATATGATGGTGAGCTCAATTCGTTTTTGTCTTGGTCGGATGTTGAGCGTGGTGTGTCTGTTAGAACGAGATTTTCATCAAGAGGCCTTTGTTTTCGACGATCTTTCACCAATGCGATATAGATCTGCGTGGATGTGTAAATCAGATCACCGCCGGCGACCGCCTAGTCGTACGAAGCCGAAGACGCTGAAGGACAATGACGGGGTACCACAAGGGAAAGGACACAAGCCCCAATTAAAGGGGGGAGGGAAACACAAGCTCAAGGAGCTAAATGGCAATAATGGGGAAGCAGAGAAGCTGCATGCGCTATTAATGGGTGGAGCAGGTGCATCAGCCGCAGGAGTGTGGAGTATCATAAAGGGATTGACTACCGCGGACGTCGTGGAGGGAGTGGCGTTCGGACTAGCGGCATAGCACTCAAGAAGGGACACTTCTCAGGTATCGTCACTGCATCCTATCTGCGACTTGATACTTATGCTGAATAGTCTTGAATTGATGTTACTTGCCGTTTTTCCATTGGTCTACGCACTCGCCGCATAGCACTCCGGAGGGCGAATAAGTTTAGATGACTTCGTATTTTTCTTGCGTTTCGTCGGCTGGGGTAATAAGTTATAACCCGAAGATGAGCAACGATCGATGATCGACGGCCCAAATTTAAGTTCAAACGTTCGAAGACTCATCCGGAGTCAGGCCTCTATAAGCGCATATGATTGTAGACTCGTGGCGAGGTCCGGTTCACATTGAATTGCATATCCAGAGCAAGTGACCGCATCCAATTCAGCACTCGTGCATAGCCCTTTTGGTGGTCCATCAGCAGACCGAGAACCTTTTAGGCTTTTGCGCCAGAAGAGAAATAAAAGTGATCGCGGAAGGCTGCAAGGTCTGAATCCGCGTTGTGAGGGTCGAGAACATCCAACAAGAGGTCCAGCGCTGAGACTGGGCTTCACGAAAAATCTCCAGCACTCGATTCACGCGCGCCTTGCGTCCGCATCCGCTCATCGGTCCAAGTGTTTGTAGTACTGTCGGCCGGTGAAGGTGCTGAAATACGAGAATCAAAGAAACCGGAGTCCGTCGAGGCATCACACGCCAATGAAATATCCAAGATGTCTTCGAAACCTCCAAACATAGTGTTGTCGAAACTGTGCCTTTGAGTTAAAAAGATAATGGAGCCAGTGTCCAAGATCAATCGATCATGTTGTTGCGAGCGGCACTTGCCGGCGACCTAACCTTCAGCTTACTAAGCCAATCAGTTATACTACCCCACTCGTGCGTCACGATGATCTCCACTAAACGGTCCCCTATAATCCAAATCAATTCAACTTTCGCCTTTCTTTTATTCAATTCCTACCATGGAAAACACCCCTTCAAAACATACTTCATCAAGCCCGGAGGCGACTTACCCTCCCCAAGCCCCTAGTTCTTCTCCTCCTCCGAGTCCCATCATCACACACCATCCTGCTAGATTATCAGGGTCTTTTCCCGTTACAGGCATAGTGCACTCAGCAGCATCAGGCGCACACTATTCAGGAGGTTCAGTCATGGAATCTGCACAACATCGCACGTCGTCTACCAGCCAAGCAAAGCCAGATGATGGCAATGAACATCCAGATCGCAAAGAGCTGATGGACGCTCTTAAGGAGTTGTACTGCTGCAGACCGACTATAGAGATCTTTGAGCGGTGGTGGGACCCAAATGCAGTCTTCGAGGTATTTTGTCCACATTTCGAGAGTGGCAGTGTATTGACACTTCCGCAGGATCCTTTGGCAAACGCTCACGGGTTCGATCAATATGCGCCACAGGTATGTCTCGTCATGTATGTATCTTGATGAGATGTTCATCGAAGCTCTCTTTCAGTGGTTTGGCATGGTCAGTAAATACCTCGCGTAACATGCAACCGGCAGTGACATTTTCCTCAGCCTAGGATATTCTCAAAGTCCGAGACCCTTTCTGCGCGCATCATGTCGTCCACGCGATCTCCTAATCGTTTGATATATTCCCAGCAGCAGGAATACATAGTGCGGTACACTGGGTCGAAGAAGGTGAGTCGAGGTGTCTCGGATCTTGTTGCTAACCCCTAACGTACCTCAGGTAATCGATTCGGTCGTCGAGGTCGATTTGAACGAAGACGACAAAATCACACACATGGTAGAGAAATGGGGAGGCAATGATCCGCCATCGGGCTACATCGCTAACCTTTTGCGAGGAATGAACACCAGGGTTATTCCTTGGCTTGTCAAAATTCCTAAGCACTAGAGGACCTTTTTTTTTGTGACAGCATACATTATGGACTGATACACACATTGTTGTAATGTACATTACAGGGGACATTTTCTCGAGACATACTGTATATAGTTATCTCTAAATTATTTCTACTCAGTGACTGGACGCCCAACGAAGGACCCCTGAGAACAAACCGCATCTCGGGAAACCTCAAGCCATAATTGACGTAGAGGCTCACCTCACTGGGTCTGGTGAATGGCACATGTGATTCGCTTTCCGTTATCGGTATCAGAGAGGTCAGCTGAGCCTTGGCTTGAGTGACCGCTTTAAGCTTTTGTGATCAAGTGGGAGTCTGCTCGAAGCGAAATAGCTCCTTTCTCCGCTGCCTCGCCTATCCCTCATCCATCATGTCCAGACCTACTCAATCGCAGTCCCCACTCGCTCCCATCGGCATCAACGCTGCCCTCGCAGCTGCTGCAGACCCCTCTATAGTACCTCGCCCAAAGATCTTTGATGAGTTTGCGCTCACCGATCGGGTTGCCGTCGTGTCTGGGGCCAACGGCGGACTGGGGCTGGAGATGGCCATCGCCATCTGTGAAGCCGGCGCACGCGTAGCATACTGCATCGATCTCGCCGCCCAACCGTCCGCAGAGTGGACTGCATCGCGGGACTTTGTCCAGAAGCTGGGCAATAATTCGAGATTGGAGTATATCAGCGCGGATGTGAGAGACCAGACGGGGCTGTGGGCAAAGGTTGAGGAGGTCGCTGATAAGGAGGGTAGGATGGATGTGTGCGTCGCTGCTGCCGGTATCCTCAAGGAACATACAAACTGTTTGGATTACCCTGCCTCGCAGTTCAAGGAGGTCAGTCTCTGGTGTTGTTATCGTTGTATACAGTGTTTGATATATCTCAAAGGTTCTCGATGTGAACACAAGTGGTGTTCTGTTCACCGCTCAGGCGGCAGGTCGCCAAATGGCGAAGTTCGGCAACGGAGGTAGCATCATATTGATAGCATCGATGAGCGGCAGCATCACCAACAGGGTGAGTTTTCTTTGTACTGCAGCGGTCCATGCACGTGAGTAACCTGGTTTCATTTTAAGGACCACGCCTGGGTCTCGTACAACACAAGCAAGTCCGCTGTCCTCCAGATGGCGCGCAGTATGGCATGCGAACTTGGTCCGCAAAAGATCAGGATCAACTCGCTGTCGCCAGGACACATTTACACCAAGTGCGTTCAAATTGTGCCGTCCGATGTTTACTGACGGGTGCTTTACGCAGCATGACTGCGGCTTATCTGGACAAGCAGCCGCATCTTCTTGACAAGTGGTCCAGCATGAACCCATTGGGACGATTGGGCAGGCCCGACGAGCTGCGTGGCGTAGTGACCTGGCTTGCATCTGATGCGTCGACCTTTTGCACAGGTAGCGAGTACGTGACACATGTCCTCTTTGACATGACCATGAACTAATATGCGATTGGGTATAGCATCATCGTGAGCGGTGGGCACCACTCCTGGTAAAGCATTCGGGAAGATTTGTTTGTCGGCTGTTGAATTCGATTTTCTTTTGGGCTTGGGAGGGCAATTTTATCTGTATAGTAAACGAGGTGAATGGAGCTCGTGTTGGGTCACAATTTCTCGGCTCCTGTAAATTGTTAGACGAAATGTATCGGGACATGACCAAGATGTGACCGGAAATTGTCCCTATCTTGGGCCCGAGGCACAATATGTAGAGTGGGGCGAAGAACTGCGAAGTTTTATGAGGCTTTATGCTGCAGCTGTCGGATGTGCTGCGCGCGCAGTCTCCTCCATAAATTTGCTTGATGATCATTGAAGGGTTTATTACTCCCACTCTTGAGTTGATAGCGTTGATCTAAATATTCCTGTATCAGCTTCAAGCCACAAGATAGGCTGTAAGTGTGAAGCAACTGGAGAATATAGTGCACATACAGTACGATGGTTGAGCGGTGTGGCGTGAACAGATAAGTCCAAACCTCGGTCATCTGAACGAGTAAAAATGGGTGTGTCTATTTTTGGCATATTTTCATCCGTGCTGCCGAATAATGAAGAAGGTTCATCACTGTCAGGGAGAACTGAATAACTGTCAGACATGAAGGAATGCGCCTTTCGAGTGGTAGAATACGTTGGGGGTGAGGAGAATTGAGACAAATCAGAAAAAGTTGAACCCTGCTCAAATAAACCTTTGATGTACGCTCGGAGACACACTACTGATGTTTGGAGTAGTAAGAGAAAAGGTACATGGGCAAAAACAGCAACAGATGACACATGATGCGTGATTCCTTCGCAAAATGAGTGGCTCTGATTGCTCAGCTAGCGAGCAGAGCACATGAAATTAGTTGAGAAACGACTGGACTAGTAGGAGACAAGAACAAGTATCACAAGATATCACAAGAAAGCAGAGGAACTGGATATGTCGAGCTTAGCCGTGACGGTAGAATGGTGTGACAAGGATGAGTTGCGTGTGACCAATTTCCGAATGCGGACGATGACAGATCTCGATCGGCGCAGCAGCTGGCAAGCGACTGCGGAGAAACCAAATCCAAGTTCGGTGCGCAGTGCGCAAAATCACAACACTTGCACTCACAATTCATCCTGCTACGTTTTCTATCTTTTCCTCCTCCAAACCAATAAGCATTTCCATAGTGCGATATGGTTTTGGAAAATCATCCTGACCCGCCAAGGGGCGCGAGAAGGGCCAGGGACCGTGATCCCGCCCAGCCCACAGATTTCGCAGAGCGCATAATTGCCCTCCAGCGCAGAAATGCTGCGTATGTTCCAAAGATTATATCTATACTCTGTGTTTTGCTAATCCTTATGGTCTTGTAAATTTCAGCGCCGCACGTCCAAGGGAAAGAGTCGAGAGACCCCCGCCTTCTCCCCGTCCGCTTCCCCCAACACCCAACCCACCTCCTCCGCCAATTCGCAATTCTCCTGTGATATCCTCCCCTCGCAAGAATCATCAATCACCTCAGACTGTGGGTCCTCGTATCGAAACAGACCCGGAGGATTTCTCTCGCCGTCTCAAGATATCGAGTCCCCCACGGCAGTCCCACCAGAAACAACAGCAACACCCAAACAGACTGTTTAATCCAGACACCGATCCTATTCCAATGCGCAAGACAGCTGAACCAGAATCAATATCAGATGCCGCCAGCAGTTCCTATGTCCCTCGCAGCGCAGCACCGCCTACACACCAGCGAGATCACCCCGCAGTTCATCAACGACTCTTCGATCACCGCAAAGACGATCCCGTGCGGTTCTCTGTCCTCGCTCGCCCCTCTTCCACTAACGGCGCTCGCCCGACGCCCACACCAAAGTCCTCTGGCGATTACGTTTCCGCATCGTCCACCTCATCATATGCCCATTCCATAGCATCCAGCTTCACGTTATCATCAGGGACCACCGATAACTCGTCCGCCTCGTCCGCCCTTTTCGAAGGCAAACCCAGAGAGGATTCTAGCAACAACGCCTTCGCTGTGCAGCTCAAGAAACTTTACCGTAATATCTCCACCCTCGAGTCCAAGATTATCGACGAAGATGCAGATGAGAATGCTGACGAAGGCAGAGTCTTACTCCACGGCCGCGGACGCGAAGCCAACAGCGAGGAGTTGGAACAACAGAAATGGGTCAAACTCATAGCAGATCATAAGCAGTAAATCTCATCCCCTATCCTATGTGCAGTCATAGCTGATCATATCCGTTTTAGGCTAGCAGAACTCATGCACACTCTGATGGAGATATCCCTTGCCGCAAGCGTTCCCGCCTCGCTACGCGTCATTCCCACCAAATACAACATCATCATACGTCTATGGACGCACGCATTCTACAAGCTTCTCGAAACTCTCCGACGAGCCTCCTTCAACTCCCCCCTCGCTATCCCTTGCCGCAAGCGTTCCCGCCTCACTACGTGTCATTCCCACCAAATACAACATCATCATACGTCTATGGACGCACGCATTCTACAAACTTCTCGAAACTCTACGACGAGCCTCCTTCAACTCCCCCCTCGCCCTTGAACACCTCCAGGATTTTATATATTTCGCTTACACGTTTTATACCGGCCTACTGGAAGAGCCCGCCCTCCACACATTCAAAGCTGGCTGGCTGGAAGCACTGGGTGACATTGCACGATATCGCATGGCCGTCGCCGCCATAATCACCAATAAGCAGATCACAGGGGCTGCCCTCACCGCGGACGCAGTATCGCAGGCGGCCGCCGACTCCGAGGAAGCCGAAACCTCGAAACCCGAATCGGAAGCAGGCGTTCAGTCGAGTGGCGATCGGCCCGTAGCACGAATAGACGACTCTCCTTCACCGAGTGTTGGCATCGCCGCCGCGAGGTTGTTGGAAGTTGAGCCTGAGAAGGAAAGATGGCGCGGGATCGCAAGGGAGTGGTATGCCCAAGGGCTAGCGGACACGCCGGGTACAGGCAAGCTTCACCACCACTTGGGCCTTTTAAGCCGCGAGGTAGAAAGCGAAGCGCTACGTGCAGTCTACCATTTCGTCAAAAGGTTCGATTTATTTCTCAAAATTTAACGAACGCATTGTTGACCTGTTTTACGCACATAGTATGACGACACTCCATCCATTTTCTACATCTAGGGAATCAATCCTCCCAATCTGGTCATCGACTGCACAAGCAAGACGTTCACTTCCGGATGCACGGGCATCGGAGCTTTTCGTGCTGCTACACGGCATGCTATTCACCAATATCCAACTAGACGATTTCCAGCCCACACTCGCCCATTTCCTCGAACGCCTCGAAATCGAAGGCGCGGAACAGCGCGATTGGATCATGATGGAAATTATCAACATCGGTGGTATCCTCGAGTATGGCAAGCCTAACAGCTTGCTGAAAAAGTCCAGTGGTCCTGGGATAAGAGATCCCAGTGCAGTTCGAGTTGTCGCTAAACGAGGACTTCAGCACGACATCGACGATGACAAGCAAATGGACGTGGACGACGAGACGGGCAAGCCCACCCATCAAGATATCCCCTCTATAATAGCGACTCAGGCGTCTCCCGCGATGTCGGAGGCCGGCCTCGCCGTCGAGCACCCCGTATCACTCAAATTCGCTATGGAACTAGCTTTCTTGACGCTTTCGTTCGTGCTCCGCCATCCTTCGCGAAAACCCTCACCCTTTGCGCGTTCGACTCTCAACCCGTATCTCACCATCCTCCTTACCTTCCTATCTACCGTCTCGAAGCACGCTGACATTCTCTCGGTGCTTGAGCGATCGATACCGTGGGACGACCTCGCCCAGTTCTTTAGCACTATACCTCGAAACGTTCTATCTTTACAGGGTCTCCTGGTGCCAGTCCCGAACGGCGAGCGCTGGCCAATGCTTACCAGCGAATGCGCTCCACCACTGCCGGAGGACTGGTCGCTTCGCGGAATGGAGTGGGTCGGTCGCAAGGTGTTCGAGCGGGGCTATTGGAAAAGCGGGGACGAGCGCCGTATGGAGGTCGAAGTCCTGGATCTCGAGGAAAATAACCAGCTGACGGACGGCATTATCGAAGACGAGGATGATGACGAGGATGCTACTGATGGACGATCAGGAGCCGGGGACACGAACAAACGCTGGGCAAGAATCGCAAGATGTGCGGTTGGACTA